>JAXGGA010002799.1:0-114394 GCA_038373865.1 Uloborus plumipes | reverse complement strand
TCCCCTAATCTGCCACGAAACAATGCAAAAAATATTTTACAATGGTTAATTTTCTAAATATGGTTGATTTTAATATCATTCAGTGAATTTTTCGCAAAATATCGCCAATAGCGCCAAGTTGAACCCAAATTCAAAAAATAATTTTTTTCGGCAAATTTGTCGCCAACTTGGCGATATGTCGCCAAGTTGGCGTCAAACACTTGGCGACCAAAAGCTTGGCGACATATCGCCAAGTGGTCGCGCCAATTCATATCAGTTGAGTCTGTATTGAAATTAACACTGATTTACCCCTAAAAATCTGGTATGGACCCCACACTACTTCCTTTTACGTGTAAATTTCTTAGTAGTTGCCTTAAGTGTTAAAAAAGTGCTTGGAGTGAGTAAGGTAACAATTCAAATATTTACTCCCCTAATCTACCACGAAACAATGCAAAAAATATTTTACAATGGTTATTTTTCTAAATATTGCTGATTTTAATATCATTTAGTGAATTTTTCGCAAAATATCGCCAATAGCGCCAAGTTGAACCCAAATTCAAAAAATAATTTTTTCGCCAAATTTGTCGCCAACTTGGCGATATGTCGCCAAGTCGGCGTCAAACACTTGGCGACCAAAAGCTTGGCGACATGTCGCCAAGTGGTGGCGCCAATTCATATCACTTGAGTATGTATTGAAATTAACATTGATTTACCCCAAAAAAGGGGTAAAAGACCCCTTTGGGAACATTCGAATGCAATCACAAGGGGAGGTGCACAACTAGACCCCCCTCAGAGCCTACATACCAAGCTAGAAGTTTCTACGGCATATAGTTTTTGAGTTATGCGAGCCACATACGCACATACATCCGCACATACGTACATACAGACGTCACGAGAAAACTCGTCGTAATTTACTCGGGGGTGGTCGAAATTGATTTTTCGGCTGTTTGTATGTTGTTAGGTACCTATGAACGTGCTGACAGGTCGAAAAAACTACGCGACATTCATTCAGGGGTGAGCAAAGTCAAAATTTAGACCGAAATTTGAGTGAAATTTTTTTACTACGTAAAAGGAAGTAAAAAGGGGTAAAACACCCCCTTGGGAACATTCAAATGCAACCACAAGGGGAGGTGCACAACTAGACCATCCTCAGAGCCTACATACCAAGCTAGAAGCTTCTACGGCATATAGTTTTTGAGTTATGCGACCCACATACGCACATACAGACGTCACGAGAAAACTCGTCGTAATTAACTCGGGGGTGGTTGAAAAGGATTTTTCGGCTGCTTATATGATGGTAGGTACATATGCACGTGCTGAAAGATCGAAAAAACTACTGAACATTCATTCGGGGGTGAGCAAAATCAAAATTTAGACTCAAATTTGAGTGATTTTTTTTTTTTTTTTTTCGCGATCACAATACTTCCTTTACTTCGTAAAAGAAAGTAAAAAGTCATGCATACTATCAAATACATTAAAATTCATTTGGCGAAGAAATAATAAAAACAAAACGGCATGCGTTTGTTTTGCCTCTCAGACAGTGGCCGCAGGCCTCCTATAGCTCGTTGGAATTGCGAATTGAAAATGAATTGAATTGAAATAATTTTACTATTGAATCGTCTGCTTTTATTTTCTCAGTTTTAATTGAAAATATTATTTTGACTGCGCTTCACATTTTACTTATAACATTTTATTTTTAACATTTTGGAGCTTATAATGCATTCATTGTTTTTTTTTTGCATCAATTTCTTTCGGAATGGATGTTACAAGTGATTTTTTGATTTGTCTTTTAACTTCAAAAGAAAGTTTCGAATGATTTTAAGCGTATTTTCTGTACATCAGAACCAGACTAACGTAAGTCCATTTTCGTAACTTTTCAACATAGGGCGCAAACGATTGTCGATTGCATGCTAAGGATGGGATTCGTGCTCTTTTAACGCTGCTGAATAATTGTGAAGGAATTTCTTTTATAGAACAACATTCTCATGGGTCGATGCGGAATAAGATACTATATAGGGTATACCGACCAGTGAATGACCACCACCCAGTGAATGACCACTTCGCAGTATTTCTTAAAAAATAAGGTTCTAAATTATTTTTTTTTAGATAAATTGGCTTCAATAGCTTTCTTCCTTTAAATTCTGAGCTATCTGATACCTGATTAGTTATTTTGGTCATGTATTTTTCTAGTAAAAAATTATAGAATGTTTACAGCCGTGCGCCATTTCTTTTTTTGTTCTAAAATAATAAGGATAGTTTTGTGTATATACAACTATTTCGATTCGTATTAATTGTATTTATAAATTAATTTTTTTAATTATACAAAAGAATCATTTAGTATGTATATTCGGGGTATGATTTTAATTGTTTTAATCTTTATAGAGTGTGTAGATTTTAGATTTACGGGGTGTTTACTCACTGGGTCAGAAAAACTCTGAAAAGCCAGTGAATGAACAGCTGTTCATTCACTGGGATTTTAATGTTATTTTGAAAAATTAAAGAAAACTACTGCGGTTTTTACTGCTTTAATTCATCTTGCACATTAACAGCTGAGCATACAGAAAACGTCTTAGAGCGGCCACTTCTACTAAGCGGAGACCCCTCTTAACGGCCAATTTTTCGTGGCACGGATATTTTGACCAATGGACCTAATGTTAAAATTTCCCCTTGCAGTGACAACCCCCCAACCCCTCTGAACGGCCACTAGGTTGTTCGTCACTTCAGTTTTTCAAAAAATATATGCTCGCTTCGTGTTTTTAATCTTTTTGTCACGTTTTTGACTGTCATCTCTCTAGAAGTAATGCCAGCATTCAGACACAATTCGATATTTAGGTGCGGTTGCCCAGAGAACCATCATGCGAATAGTGTAATAATTCAAGAACTTTAAATAGTTAGCAATCGAAAGAACATATCAAGACATCTTTGGGGGGGGGGAGATTTATTTGCCCTCGTCAGCCCAATGTCGAGATATACCTTTATAAAGTCTGGAGAAGTTTTTTAAAAAAGAGTTAAATTTAAAGACTTGTCGAGAAATTGATCACGAATTTTAACTGTTTGCATGTGAATGACGACTATCTACAAATCACTTAAAAGATTTTGCCGTTTTACACTGAAATTCACTAAATTTGGAATCTTTTCGAAAACATTTTGGCAGATTTTGAAACCTTACCTGCCACCAAGGCGGCTCGTGCAAACCGCCTGCGGCAGGTTGATGCACACCGCCTTCGGCGGCGTACTTCGGGTTTTCGCAGTGAAGCACACGACTAGAACAATTTCATTCTCAACAATGTACTTCGGGGGCTTCACGGTGGTCAGCATGATGGTGGCCTCTTGAACCGATGCATTTTGTATTAGAAGCGACTCGCTAAGAACCTCTTCTGAAATTGACGTTTTCCCTCGGACCAAGTGTCAAAAATCTACCTAAGCTATTCGCTTTCCGTGCTTGACATTCCCGTCTACAAGCTACTTTTGTGTTGAAAATTTTTGACAAGGAGAGGGGTTGAGAATTAGAGAAAGCTTGGTTTTGGAAGGGAAGAACCAGAGGGAGAATTTAGCACTGTGCCAAATTCTCCCTTTGTTTCTTCCATTCGAATTTGCTCTTGCCCACGCAGACGTGCTTAAGAATTTACATTTTAATAAAAAGCTCTGCTTAATAAATTCGGACAATTATGTAAAGTAGCCAAACATATGAACTTAAAAATTACGTATCTTTCGATACCTGGTTCGATTTTGATGTTCTTTGTATTTTTATTTTATTTATTTTTTTTTTCTTTTGAAAAAGATTGAGAAATTTTTCTACCGAAGAACTGTAACAGTTACATTCTTTAAAAGGTGAGACAAAACTTTATTTACTCGTTTATTTACTTTTTACGTGTCCATTTCCTCTGATTAGAGGGGCATATTTTGCTTTTAGAAATCAGCTTTAAGTGCTATAAAGGTATGTTTGACATAATTTTCTGTTTCAGATATTCAAGAGAATAATGATCAGATGCGAGAATGCCGATGTCGATGTACGGGAAAGTAGGCTCGTTTAGTTCTTGACAGAACTTCTTGTTTCAAATCTAATTTTACCCTTTACTTCACAAGCGGCTTAGATTATCTTAAGGTTTGAATATAAGAGTTTCGGATTTCAGAGGTTTCCCTGCAGTTTACTTTTGATAAAATGATGTCACACATATCTTCTTTCAAAACTATTTCTCTTTGCTCTATGTTCTCCTACTTATTAGCTGTTTTTGTATTTTTTCACTTATTTTTGACCGATTTTTTAAATTTTATTGATTGACCTCTAAATGAGTGTCCTGTGAAATTAAAATTTAAAATTTGGATATAAAAAATATAATTAAAAAAATTTCTTTATTGAAATAATAGTAATATACTAAAGGTAATTCTTTTAATGCGAAGTCTTTTTTTTTCCTTCCAGTTTTTGATGCAAAATCTAGTTTTTCTCCTGTTTTTTTTTTCTTTTTTTTTTTTTTTTTCAAATGAAATAAATCATCGGTTTTCCGAAACAAAATCTATTGTTTATGCCTCCTTCAAAATGGCGAATATGCAGATCCATAAAATACTAAAGTATTTTCAGTTTTGCTGTGTCATTTTTAACAGGAGAAGAAATACACATCTTAAAACAAAATTTTTTATTTTACAAATGTTCGCCTGAAACTATGCACGTTTTTGCCTAGAAATTTACATGTTTTTTTTATACACAATAATCAGAATACATCAATAAATTTTACAAACTTTATTTCTTTGTACAGTTGAGATCACTAACTTGTAGTTAGTGTATAGGCCTATACACAATTCTATTTATGTGCGCTGACAGATTTCCATGACGTAAGTATTGAAATGAAATCTTTTTCTTACATTTCAAAATGCAAATTTGAACAATACTGAAATGGCTGATTTTTTTTTCTTTTCTGACATACAAACATTGTACAGCAAAGAAAACTAAATTTTAATTAAAAAAGACTTAACGACTGTAAAACATTTGAACGCCACCGCTATCGCTTGACTTGTTGACAACAAGTGATTCGATAATCAGTTTCTGGCATGATGCTTTTAACTGACACATGATTTGGAAAAAAAGAAAAAAAAAGAGAGTCAATGTGTCATATTCTTCTAAATATTTATTTTGAGAAAAATTATTCAAAAAATAATATTTTTTTCATAATTTTCCATTTAAATCTTTAAAACTTAAAATTTAATTTTGATGATATTCATTTGCCCTGCTACATTTAAATGTCATTTCCAAATATATGCTTTAATTTTCCATACCAAATAAAATCGTTAAGTCAATTTTAACAGGGATGCCAGATGAAAAATTATACAATTTTTCCTACAATTTAATTTTTACTTTACTTTGTTTCTTTAAGTAATTATTGATTGTACAGTTTTGTATGTTTCCCACCATGCAATATCTTTTTATTCTTCTAGCTTTCTTTTCATTCTCACACCATCACATAATGTTACACAAGTTTTCTTCGCTGAACAATTGAACAAAGAATAATTGAAGTAATAGTTCACTTTCAAAAATGAAAAGTCACATCAATTAATCTGACATCCCTGCTGCCAAATTAATATAAGGTAGGCCAATATTCAGATGATATCACTTCCGATGGAACACTTTTATGTACTTGATGCAGCGATGATTTACATCGGAGCCCGTTGTTTCCAAGCTCCTACAGTTTATTGCGGTCCCGGAAAGGGGACATATACGGGATGTAGTTCACTAGAATCTGCTCTTTGAGGCTGAGCGGGGTAGACCTGTTGGTGATGAGCAGGGAAGATTCTCAGTTGCTGCTGAACAATCTCGACCACTCTTGATGCTCTGTTTTGAGGAGACATTGCTTGGCGATTTGCCTGTCGGGCCAACAGAAGATCACGCAGGAATTTAATCCTCTGAAGAGGATTCACTACTGGAGTGGGAACTTGTCTCATCAGATGAGGGGGGAGGACGGGTGGTCGCTGAGTAACCTCAACTTCATCACTAGGCACCAAGATCAGGACTTCTTGGTCATCATCTTGTTCGTCCTGCTCTGGTCGCACGAATATCACTCGTTCTTCCTCTGGCGCTGACATCTGTTGCATCATCTGTCGCTGTTGGGGCATCACAGGAACTGGTTGAGGAATGAAATGCAGTTGCTGAGGCCTGTGATAGATAGGCACTTGTTGTTGTTGTTGAGCAATTGGCACGTGCATATTAGGAACTGGCATCATAAAGAAGATTGGATGCATTGGCGGCATGGGTGGCCTCACAACTCGTGGCATGGGGCGAGTATTGGCAGCTGGTTGCATTGGCCTGCGCATCATGGGGTTGATTAGTTGGGGTTGCACTGTGAAATGAGGTTGAGGTGCTGCCATACGGCTCATGGGATTGGGGAAAGGAGCTCTGCGTGGCAATTGTTGTGGTGGCTGGGCATGTACTGGCATTCTGCGGGGCATTTGACGCATGATGGGGCGTTGCATATTAGAAGGAAGAGGTGTTAGTACTGGTACATGGAAAGCAGCTTGAGGGACTGGGAAGAAGGGAACTATTTGTTGAACAGGTTGGGGCATAGGCATCATGGGTTGGTGATGTACTGGGAGCATTTGTTGTTGTTGCATTGCGTGATGGATAGGAATTATTGGGATTTGTGTCTGTATTGGTAAGAAGTTTTGGATTTGTGGCTGCATGTGGTGCATTTGCTGCATGGGCATCATTGGGGGCTGGGCTCTTGGTTGAGCTTGGCGAATGTTTTGCATAATCTGCTGAGCAATGGGTAAGAAGAAAGCTACTGGTGTAAGTGGAGGGAAAGGTAGCCTTGGTCTGTTCTGTGGCATAGGTTTGGGCACTGGGATGGGGAAGGGGAAAGGCAGTCGTTTAAACAGAGGAGGTCTTTCAATGGTGACCTCTTTAGGGTCAGGAATCGGGACAATCATAAGAGAATCTTCATCATCTTCCTCTTCTTCATTTTCTTCTGGTTGTTCGTTTTCATTAATAGACTCTTCTTCTTCTTTATCATCCTTACTTATATCATTTTCATTGTTATCATCAACGATAGCTCTACGCAGGATACTTGAAGCAGCTTGGACTAAGTCTGGGATGCCAAAAGATCTGAAACCGTCATCTCGTTTCAGTGGCAAGATTGGGAGCCCAAAGGGTCTCATCCTGTCTTCCCTTCTTAAATTAAACTGCAATCCACCTAAAGGTGACTGTTCAATCTTAGGCTTGGGGTTTGGCTTGTTAAAGATTCCTTGAAACATTTTTGGCTTTTCTTGAGGAATTGGCTTTGATTTTGCTGGTCCTTCCGGGGGAGGGAATCCTAAAATTTTCCTCAGCTCTTCAATCTTTGGTCTCTTAAAGAAAGGTCTTTGGGGCAGAGCTGGTTTTTCTGCCTCTTCTTCAGCGTTGAGCTCATCCTGTAAAATATGCATTGGCTCTGGTTGCTCTGTTTGATCTTCTTTCTTTTCCTCAACGTTGAGGCTGTCTTCGATCTTTTTTTCCTCCTGGTCCGCAGTGGACTCATCATCATCATCGTCGTCGTCGTCGGTGGCGTCCGAAACTAAAGATTCGGCCAGCATTTTGACGGCTTCTTGGGCACTCTCCTCGGCCACCTGGTCATCGTTCATGGGGAAGGCCATCATGTATCCGGAACCCTGAGGATCAGGTAAAAATGTCGAGAGAATACCGGATTGTTGAGCAAATTTAACCTGCATTAATAAGGTTTAAGAACACACAAGCTCATAGAGCTGTTCATTAGTAACAAATAACTTAAAGGCATACATGCATATTTTTCATTTCTTTTATTTTTAAATTAATTAACCTAATTATGAAAAGCAACATTTTTTTGACTTGGAAATTACATAATGTACACACAAAATTAGAAGTCAAATGATTTTGGGAAATATGCCAGTGGTGCTCTACCTTTTTTGACCCACGGGACCTCATATTAAAATGAATCTCGACGGTCAATATACTGAGAAAATTTTAATACATTTGAATTTTGTTCTAGATAACACGGAAAAGGAAAGAAAATTATAATCCAAAAAACGTTGCTATCATGATTCACGCTTATTTTACTCATATAAAGTTTCCATCTGTTTTTCAGAAACTGATTTCTGACTATTTGACTCCAAATTTGCAACAATTGTTCTTAATACCAAATGAAAATGATCAGCTGTTTTAGTGAGTCCCAGAACATAGTTTTAGATTTCTAAGATTGAACACAATAACAGGTCACAAAGATCAATTTAATGGGCCACGTATGGCCTTTGGGCAGTAGGTCGAGCACCACTATTGGTATTTATACGAACTGTACTCTGTTGCAACTCCAGAAAGACCATTAACTGTTTTAAGGGAACTCTCTAATTGAGAATTATTAATCTTTTAGGGCGTAAATTATGTTCACCAACTTTTACTTGTCCGAGAAAAATGCCAGAAAACTTCATGAAAAATGCGAGCAATTTGCAGCTTCTTGCGTGATTATGATAGATCAACGAAGTTTTTTATCTAACGAGTAATTTAGTCCACGTTGAAAAAATACATGAGAAAGAAAACTCAAATAATTTTGAAGCCATGAGTTTTCTATAAACGAAATAATGTTTGAGTATGAACGCATTATTCTTATGCTCAAATGATGCCGTCTTAAATTGCAGCTGAGTACAGAAACAATTTCTCGAAAATAAACACATAACAGGAAAATTCTAAATGTTGTTTTTTTTTTTTTGCTCATGAATGCTTCTAAAGTGCCACTATTTTATCTTCATTTTCTTTTTCTTCATTATTTTTATTCATTTTTTTTAAATTATTATTTTTTAAATTTTCTTTCAATTTTTTTGCATGAAGACCGAATTATGTATTTTTTTAAAATATGAATGTATTTAATAATTATTATTTACTGTAATAAAAAAAAATCAGAATACAGGGAACAATTTCAGTTAATATAGTTTACTAATGTAGATTCTTAGTTCATTTAAAAAAAATTAAATCTAGTTTAGAATTTCACATTTTAAATTTTTTTTCTAATATCTGTTGCTCGAAAACATTGAATTTCATTACAAGTTACTCTTCAATTTATGTACAAAATCGTTAAAAAATATGATGTTTTGTGACTATTCTTACATTAACTTGTTATTCGCCCCATAAAACTTTTTTTCTTTTCCAAAACAGAAAAAATAATTTAATCCTTCCTAATTTTAATTTAAGCTATGACGTTTAGAATTTTAAGACACCAGATTCCACGGCAAATCAATGTTTTCTTCATAAAATTGTACTTCAACTGCTTTAGAACGGCATGTTTCAATTTAAAATACCAGTCACGGTCAAGAATACTAAACTACCTTACAAAGAATGTCCTGTTTTTCAGTTAAATTGTCCTGCATTTCATTACATTTGCGTATAAGGGAAGGACAGATAGAAATGGCGAATACCAACAATTCACCTTCCAGATTAAGTTTCGTGTTCTATTTAAGGGTTGTGTTTCAAATTTTAGAAAGCTTACAAAAATGAATTGAGTTTAAAATCATGTCAAGAATTCGTGCATGCATTGTCTGACTGACAAAGACCTATAACCAGAAACCTAAAGAATGTTAAAAATTTGAATTAAATATCTATCTGGCTGAGATATGTGTATATTGTACTAGAACGTGAGACCGAGTTAAAGAAGGATATAAAAAATATGCAACCGTTTTATAACAAAATTCTGAATACAAAGAATTGTGAAGTATGCTATTGTTTTTGTTATTTGTATTACTTTTTTTATTTGAGATGCATTGATGTTACTTTGTGTTCGAAGCACGTAGCTAACATAAAGTTTTCACCTTGGATATCGACTTATAGAATTGGATTTTTTAGTTTTCATGGACTTCAATGATGAAAACTAGTTTTGTTTTACTTTTTTTCAAAACTTAGTTGTAAAGAAATAATATTTATTCTAACAGAAAGCTAAGACTCGTTCAATGTTTATTCATTCCATATTATTCAATTTGTTCAATTTCTTGTTCATCACTCATAGCTTAATTATGCGTCTAAGATCTCGTAACTCTCTTCTTTTTTCTTTTAATACTGCTTTTACTTTTATAATGCTTTTAAGCAATTTTTTTTTTCAAATTATCAGTTTCGCATTTCATGGAACTTAATCTTGACGCCTTATCTGGCTTTTCTTTTCCGGACTATTATTTTTTCTTTTAGGTTGCCCATTGATAAATTTGGAAACTAATTACGTCTTGGTCGACTTGAATTCAGTTTTTTTAAAGCATGTCTTCTAAAATTATACAAATAACAAATTTTTAAAAAAATTGGCTGAAAGTAAATGTTTTTGTCCATAAACTTGTTTATATGATACAACACATACGTAAATTAATCAAATAAGGGATTTTTTGAAAAAGTAATGCATTAGGAATAAAATTTTTACATTTTTCATTTTCCTCTTTCTCTTTCACTTTTCCTTTTCTTCTTTTTCTTTTCTTTCTTTCTTTTTTTGATTTTGCTCTCCAGTTCTTCCTCTGAAATGCTGTCGCTTCGGTATTCTTCCAAATCATGTTGACAGTTTGGTTACTTTTTTGTCTCCGTGGTTGCGATTTTTTTTTTTTTAAATTTGAAAAAATAAATAAATACGCAAGTGAATGAGAGAAATGATGGGAAGTTTTTTGTTCTCAAATATGAATAAAGTCAGCAATAATCAACACCAATAGAGCATAAATAATTAAGAATACAATTCCTTTCAATTTATACTTTATCAACGTCGATTACTGATTTTAGTCAAATAAAGGATTTTTAACAATGCCATCAGCTTATGACTTTTACTAATTTATTCTATGCAAGGAAAACATGTTATTACAAATAATATCTGTAACTTTCTTCTAGTTATGTCATAGAGATAGCATTAATGAAAATTACTATTTACCATGATTTCAATTTTTTACGAAATTCAAATTGTTTCAATAGATTTTAGCCGTTTCTCAATAAAAGCGCAAAAGCTTGTTTTTTAAAAGTTATAAGATTTAAAAACTCATTAACTAATGTTTTTAAATCTGAGGATTTTGCACACTTATTTCATTATTATGTAAAAGTAGCAAACTTTGTGATATGTTCTCAAACTAATGTTGTTGCTTTTTTCATCTTTTATTTTTCGATGTTCTGTAGGAGTACAAGTTAAAAAATATAATATAGTCTTAATTATATTTAATGTAGTCTCTAATTTTATTATTTTTCAATGCTTCTTTATTTTCTTCAATTTTGGCAATTTTTGAGTCTTATAAAATAATACTATAGCATATCATCTGAGCGAAATATTTTTCTTTCTTTCTTTTTCCTTTTTTTTTTTTTTTTTTGTAATTCTCTATCTGAATATATTAACGGAAGTTTTCTTCGTCCAGACGTACTTGATATTTTATTGTTGCCAATGTCATTGAAGCACTACTACAAAAGCATTAAAAAGAGTCATCACATGGAAGAACGGTTAATACACTTCGTGGGACATGTTGAACTTTTATTTCCGTGCATTTTTCTGTGTAACTGCGCAGAATGAACTTTTCATATTCAATAGTTTATTGGTGCGTTGCTTTTGTCTGATTTTGCGGAAGTTCAGCACATTTTTCTTTTAAAGGTTTATTTGGTGACAACGTCAATGTGAAGCTTTACATTTGAACTACAGAATTTTCCTGATTCACTATATTTGTTATGCAGTAATTATTATTATTTTTTTTTATATTTCTCTTTTCGTTTTGACATTTACTGTAATGTTGCTCATTTTTAGTCGCTTCAATTTCTCAGCATAAATGCTAAATTATGTACAACTTCAGAACTTCAGTTACAGATGTTTATTAAATATTTAATTTTGTTCGAACATTTTCCAACATACTTACGGCAATCATATTAAATACAGAACAAATCAGCCTTCGCGTAGAAAACTTAGTTGCTGTTATAAAATCGATTAAATCCCCGCTCTCCCCTATATTTCGTTGGAAATAAAATATTGTGGTATTTTTTTTATAAGGCAAATGATTAAAGGAAATAAAATGGGTCTTTGCAAAAAAATGTATTTGAAAATTCAATAAATTTTGTCCTTTATTTTATTTACAACTCAAAGAGGAAAGTTTTTACGTAAGGGATAAACTAATTTTGTAATTTTAAGAATAGTTAGGGGAGTAAAAGTTGCGCTATGAACTGCTGTATGTTCCTTTGCAAGTTTTTGAAAATCTTTTTACTTAACTTAAATAAATTATTATGGCATTTAATGACTAATGCAAAATAAATAATTCTATTCTACTCATACATCTACTTAATACAGCTTTCAAGCACAAACAGTATTTGAGAACAATAAAAATATCATGAAAATCTGCAGTCGAGCACAAATGCCTCATAAATTACAAAATAAATATGTGTTACAACAAATTGAATAAATAGGGTACATAAACAAACAAGCACAAAGAGTGTGAGTGGTTTTGTTTGGTAGACTGAATAAATAGCTTATAAGTTACACCGAACTGACACATAGTGACGGATCCTTGCACGGTTTAGTATTTTTTGAAAGCTGGCAGTTTAACTCTCTTTTTTTGACGCACCAAGCACACGTTTATGGCAAACACGACATTCTGCAGGAGGATGTCTAAGAAATCAGTGGCCAAAAGACTGATACTTACCAGATTTGCTTCTGCTGCAGCTCTCTCTTCTCCAGGGGAAGCTGCTGACAGCTTTCCTGTAAAAAGAAATCATAGAAATAAGCAAACGTACTGTTTTAGAATTCAGTTAATACGCTGCAAAAAATGAACTGTTGTTTTTACAGTATAATACTGGCAGCCGAGGCTCCAATTTAAAACTGTAAAATGCACAGAACTAAACTGTAAAACTATCAATTTTACAGTTTTTTAATGTAAAGTTAGACATTTTACAGTTTATTGCCGTAAAATATAGCTGTATTATACTGTAAAAACAACAGTGTAACACTAGCAACAGAGGTTCCAGTTTGAAACTAAAAGGCACGGTGATAAACTGTAAGACTAGTAGTTTTTTAGTTTCCTGTAAAATTAGTATTTTACAGTTTAGTACTGTAAGAGTAGAAATTTTAGTTTATTACTAAAAAAAATTAACAATTTTTACAGTTTATTACCTTAAAATTAGCTGTATTATACGGTAAAAACAAGATTTATTTTATACAGGGTATTCTTTTAGTATATATAGTAGAATGTGGAGTAAAGTGGAGTAGTCAAGGTTAATTATGATGATTTTTTTGGGCATTTTTAAAGGCTATTTTAAGGAATTTGTAGGTCATCAACATCCTAGTCCTGGTAATCGTACTTTTCTTTTGATGAATAATTATGTGAATGAGTAAAGTAATCGATGAATAAATGCTTAAATTTACCGATGAAAAAATAAATGAATGAATAATGACTAAATAAATGAGCGAAAGAAAATAAATCAGTGAAAAAGTAAAAGAATTGATAAATAAATGAGTTTAAAAAAATACCATTTGACCTTACCCTGAATGTAGTTCTGGACCTTGCTCTAAATATTTAAAATAAAAATATGCCTTGTCAAACCCCTTGTTAGTTGGGGGTCGCCGGAACCCCCTCTCCCACCCCCTAAATCTTATAAATGTATAATACTTCAATTTCCAGCCATCTCCCCCCCCCCAGCGGCTTGTTTCTGACTAGGCAAGACTAACTAGGTCCTGACCCCAAGTTTCTGACTAGGCTGACATGGCTTCTCGTCAATCCTGTACGAAAAGGTGAGACGACTGTAATCTTTGTTAGAGTCAAATTTATGGTGATTCCGCCGAAGCCTTTATCATCTTTTTTGAATTTTTCGCTGGTATGCACATGACTGTTTTACTTACGGTTTCGTTGGGGCGTTTTACCTTCTTTCTGTTAAAATTTCCAAGTTAGAAGTGAACTTACTTGATTCTTTCCTGTTCGCTTTAAACGAATCCAGAGAGGGGGTTATGGGATTCATGACCCCTTTAGTGACCAAAGGTAGCCTAAAGTCGCATTTTTCGGGAACTTCTATTACAAATAGGGGAAGGGGCAAATACCTCTTATCACTCAATTTTCGTGTTTAATCTTCATTAATGCAACTTTTTTTGCGTCTCTTGCTATTCTACTGAGAAATCCATCTTTCTCCGAGAAAAAAACCTCATTGTTTTTCTCTTTGAAAAGAAAAATCCAAAGGCAAAATGCACCACCTGCTTTTAGATACTGAATTGAACCATACTATAACTCCCTCATTTCAATGTCACTTTCCAATATCCAAATTTTGCTATCGTTAATATGTGTGCCGTCATTGCTTCAGTTTTTAGCAGTTGATCTTTGTATTACCTTCTCCAAAAGAGATTCATCGTTATGCTATATTTCTGGAATAAAAACTTTGAAACTGAGCTACCACACTTTTACAATATTATTATTTTTGTCCTGTTTTTCTTTTTCTAAATTTTAAAATTCATCAAAACGAGTTCGTTAGAAGCAATATTTCAATCAGATACATAGCTAGGATTTTTTTTGAAGGCGGGAAATTTCTATGGTAGTTTCTAGAGGAGGGAAATTTATGTACACAGTAAAGAGCATAAGAGTGATTAATTCCATAAAAAACTTTCTAAATTTGAGATGGAAAGTGGCAGGGAAGGGAAAAGATGAACACTATTTTGTCTTTTAAATAATCATGTGTGATACGTGTAATTTAAAAAATTAAGTATTTTTAAAATTCCAAATGCTCTCTTTCTCTCATTTTCCACAACATTCAATTTATATATTAAAAATACAAAACTTGAAAATTTGCTTGACTAAATATTTGCGGCATATTTCGGATTTTTAATACGTGAAATACGCATACGGAGGAGTTAAAAATGTAATCCAGCAATTAAGGAAGGTTTTTCTAATTTTGTGAAATCGAGCAAGTGCAAGGAAAAAAGAAAAGGTGGTGTGTTGTGCCAAAAGATGGTGCAAACCTTTTTGGTTTCAAAGGAAGGTTCATTGCTTTAACCACATTTCGGTGCAACATTTGAATAATTTGTTGCTTACCTGAGTAAGTGGCACCAGAGTATGGTTATGCTATTGTATCATCCTTTGGAGCCAGCACATTCGCAGTACCTTTTAGTACTGTTCATCCCTAATTTTCTCATTGTGTGATATTTAACAAGTAATGGTCCAAGAGCAACAATGTTGAATAAACAACAATTTTATAACATCTGGCTCTTTAATATATCTTCCCTATGCTCTTCTAAGAAGCATGCGGGGTGTTTTTACATCGCGTCACACTTGTACTGGAAAAAATAGTGCTTTTTAAGTCATTATAGGCCATTTCGGTCAAATCAAACACGAAAAAAAATTTTTGACCTCAACATTTCCGATTTTAACAAAAATTGGTGTGAAGGACGCATATGACAAGATAAGTAATCCTGTAGAGTTTTAGATTTCTACTTTAAAAATTGTCCGAAATACTGAGCTGTTAAAAACGAAAAAAGAACGTTAAAAACTAAGAAAGTTTTTACTTGCAACTTCTTTTCTAATTATAGTAGAATAAACATTACATGATATACTTTAAGTTTCTTATTGCTCCAAAATGGTTAAAAAATCATTATTTTTACCAGCAAAAAATGCAACCACTCTCAGCTGCCAGACACCCTGCATGCTGCTTAAAAGAGTATAGGGAAAGATATTAAAGAGCGAGACGTCTTAACATTGTCCCTCGAAAACGTCTCTTAGACTATAAGTTTGATTTTGAATTTTTAAAAATAATTCGTACAAAAAGGGAAGTACTTGAGTGTGTCCATAAATCCCAAACAGTGTGTACAAAAATGAAAACGATTTCAAATTTGAAGTTTCATCATTTTCAAGGCATGTATTTAATCTCAGATTCAGAAGTGCGGTAGAGAGTCATAGCTTCTTTAAGAGTCACCAAAGATAGCCCAAAATAGTTTTGTGGACTTCAATTTCGAGAAATAACCAGGTGGAGACCCCTAGACGTCTGTGTTAGACTCAAATGTTAAATTTATGACCTTCTTTTCAATTTTGCTATTTATAACCCCCCCCCCCCCCCCGTCCAAAACCCGAAACTCAATCCGCCCTTACATTCATTGGAAAGTGTAAGTGGCCAAGACGATACACCTCCGAAAATTTTCTTCTTTTTTGTTTACATAATGCGCCAGACACCCACATGTAAATTCCTGGGAGTTTTCCGTTAATATAATCCATTATCTAATATCGAAGTTAATCGCAAAATTTGAGCTCATACAGCAGCTTAATCCCATTTTAAGTCAGATTACTAATAGAAAGGCAGATGTTTAATGTTCGAAAATCATTGAGAGTCTGCGATTGTATTTCACTAGTGTTTTTCTCCTTTTATCCAGTTCTCTGACAGTGAAGCATGACAGTGAAGCAGCTTTGTTAGGATGATCTATCAAATGCAAAAGTCCTGAAATTAGATCACTGAAGCTATCCTCTTATACAAATTGGTAAGAAATTTCGGTATTTTTCTCAATTTTGTTTATATCAGACACCCACTAGTAAGTGTCTGGGAGCTTTCCGTGGTGCAACATGATCTAGCATCAAATTTATTCCCAAAATTTGAGCTCAAACAACAGCTTAACCTCATTTTACATCAGGTTACTAACAGACAGCGAAGTTTAATGTTATTTGCAAATCATTGGGTGTCTGCGATTGTATTTCACTCGTGTTTTTCCCTCTTTATCCATTTCCCTGACATTGAAGCATGACATTGCAGCAGCTTTGTCAGGATGATTGATCAAATACAAAAGTCCTAAAATTAGATCATTGAAGAGCTCCTCCTCTTAAATAAGGCGAGTTCCAGAAAAGCACAGATTCGCTCTATTTACCAGCTAAACGGTTTTGGTGATGTTTTCATAAATTGCCATTCTTTTTTCCCATCCGTTGACCTGTTGTTACTTTTGTTTTTCCTCATTTGCGCAGATTCGGAGTCGGCGAACTTTTTGATTTGGATATCATTCGAGTCGCTTCTTTATACTATTATTATTATTACTATTTTCCAGACTTTTGAATCAATAGAGATATCATTCATACGAATCTGAATTGTACTAATTATTCCGCGAATGAGGCATTAAGTGAAGCACAGTGCATTCAAGCTAGCGTACCAAGTTTTGATTTTTCTTTTCTTTTCTTATCATTTACTTCTCTGCATTTGTTTCGGCCATCTTTATTCAACTATTTTTTTTTCTCTCTCTTTCCTTCTGTTGAAAATTTATGACCCTTTTAAAAGCTGTTGTTGTACCTCCTCTCTTGTGGGAGGGAAGGTAAAGCTTTTTAATCATTGCCAAGTACAAAAATGAATATTATTAATTATAAAGTTAATTTTGTTAATAAAGTCAACAAATTAATTTTGAAACTGATCATTAGCAAGCATAGCTTGGTGGATTTTGAGCTGTTCTAACTTTTCTAATAATACAGGCTTTCGAGGTTTCTCGTGATTTAGGTCACCAGTGTTAAATGCTTAACTTTTTTAAAAATACCTAACCGCCCCTAAGCATTACAATTTTCTGAACTGCATTCTTTGTCATGAATATTCTTACTCGCTCCCCCAAGTTACTATTATTTTCATGTTTAACGTGTCATCCTTAAATATGTCCTGGTAAATAACGTTTTTTTCTTACACTTACTCATCTTAAATTTAAAGAAAAAGAAAGAAATGTGATTTAGAGCTTGAATCTTTGAAAAGGAATAATGCTTACCCGCTAAGAGGAGACAAAAAACCCATGCCAACTTCATGATTCTGAAGTTTCTGGTTTAGTTTCTCATTGACTTCCTGCAATAAAAAAAAAACAGATAATTGAAACATGTATAACAAAATAAAAATAAATAAATAATGAAAATAAATAAATCGATCAAACGTAAAGTATAAACGAAAAATTACACAATTGCTTTAAAATTCCTGAGCAAATATTTGATAAAATATGTCCTTTATATTTATCGACCTAGAGCCGGTCAGGTTTAGTTTCTTTCCTCGGGTATCTATCTTTCGCAATTATCTTACTTTTTCGAGTTAGATTTATTCGTTTACTCGTATTTACTTATTTATTTTTTTTACTTTTTCTGTTAAGATTTTTTAATTTTTGATTTTCTTATTTTTTTAAGCAGGTCAAAAGATTGGTTTTATATATCTACACAGTAAAATGAACATTAATTTTATAACTCACTTTCGTCAGCCTACGTTGTTCTTTACATAAGTTTCGTTGTGACTTTTTCTTCGCTTTTGCACAGTACATTATTAATTGATCATATTTCAATGATAATAGTATGCACATATAGCTTCCAATGATCCCACGGTGTTACAATTACGTGCAAATTATGATGTGAGACGTTTAGTATAAAATCAGATTGGTATATTTTTGTAAAGTTTTTTAGTAGAGACAAAAAATATTTCACTCTCAGATTTCTTAATTGTTCCATAAATTTTTTTTTCTCGTATGAATAACATTTGATGTGCAACTTTCTCTTTTTATTTTCTTTTAAAATTTACACTGTTGTTCAATTATTAACAGGTAAAATTTATTGTTATTGAGCTGGTTTCAAAGTAAATCAGTTTTTTTAAAAACAATATTCCATCTAAATTCATGTGGTGGCTCAAATTCATGTTTTGATACTAAACGTCTCATGTAGCTGTGTACCGAACACATCAGTATTATTTTTTTTATTTATTAGTGTTTTGTTATAACAACCCTTTTGGCTTATTCACAAAGTTATTAGATTAACTAAATTAAATTCTTCTGAAGTTTTGAGCGACAGTTAATTTTATCCTGATAGCGGTTTTTTTCCTTCCCAAAATACGCTTTGCGTAAGTTTCTTTTAAAAAATTTTGTTGCTTTGTGCTTGTTTTTGCTCCCAAATTGTAAAATTAGCACTCGCTGTCCTTTTTTGTTCATCTTTTCATCGAACTTCTAAGAAATAACTACTGTTTATTCCTATATATACCTATCTCTAGCTGTAATAAATGCCTTAAATTGTAATCCAGTATCAATCTTTATTTTTAATAAAATGGTAATGCAACGCTACTTGGAATGATTTTCGCGATTCGTTTCCACGCCTATAACAACAGCAATAATAATAATAATAATAATAATAATAATAATAATAATAATAATAATAATAATAATAATAATAATAATAATAATAATAATAATAATAATAATAAACTGAAAAAAACGTAACATCGAAAACCTCAAGAGAACTTAATCCTTAAAATCCTGGAAGAAAAAATTCATACTCCTGTTAAGGATACAAAATTATTGTTCATTTCAATTCTATGGTACTATAAGCATAAGTGAAAAATATTGTTACGAAATAAAATCGAAATAATAAAAAATGAAATCTTTTGGATTTCAATAATATTATAAACTAATCACTGATAAATATCATTTATAAGTTATTGCAATCCTTATTTTACTTTAAAATGGAATAAGAAGGAAGTTATAAAATGTTCCTTGAAAAGATTGCTTTCCTTGATTCGTTTTTCCTATCACCTCTCAAATTTTTGTAAAGAGGTTTTTGTTGCAAGGTAAGAATTAATACCGGAAGCCTCAAGTACAGTTTTCCAGTTTTTTAGTGAGAATATTTAATAAGGTATGGTATTTGAGCTTCATTTTCTGTTTTATCGTTTGAGAAAATTCTTTTTCTTTTCAGAATCAAAATGTTGTTGAGAATATTATTTTTAAAATAGCCTCACAAGTTTTTTTTTCACGCAGCTTCAACCATATGATAATCGTTATTTTCAAACGAAAATCCGTTCAAAAGATAATTGAAATAAAAATGTTTACACATTAAATTGATGAAAATTGCCATCATATGAAAAACGATTTAATGTATCCAACATTAGTTTTATCAATATGTTTGCGAAAGTTTTGGAAATACAGGAGCATTTATTTATTTAAGTGCCTTGGAGTAAAAGGCACTAGGTCACAAACTAAATTGGCTAAACGATGAGTTAAAATTTTTTATTCTGTGATGCTTTGTGATATTAGATGGTCATTTATGGATTCTAAACCCATGAATGAACTGAAAATTTGTTTATCAAAATCTGAGAGCTTTTATAGAGTATAATGCTTTGATTAGAGTATAAAAAGTTTAGAAAGATGCTACTTAAACTGCGACTTAAAAAGGAATTGAACATAGTGGTGTTTACCTCCTAAATACAGATTTATTAATTTTTAATACGCTTTTATTAGTTTCACTTGTGGGTTTGTCAGTTTGTAAGTAACTTTGAATAAAAGATAAAATTAACGTTCTTTACAAAGATAAAAGTAATATATTTAATACTATTATTAATACTAAAAGCTAAACTATATTATTACACGTTGATGTGTTTAAGTGTTTCAGTTGTTTGTATGTAACTCTGAATAAAGGATAAAATTCACGTTCTTTGCAAATATAAAAGTAATATATTTAGAACTATTATTAATACTAAAGGCTAAAATATATTATATAAACTGTATTACTGTATTACATGTTGATGCATAATAAGTACATCTAAAAGCGTATTTTTTAGTTTTTTAAACCTGTTTCAAGATTATTAAAGCTTTAAGCAATACATAATGTATATAACATAATAGTCAACAAAATTAAATTTGAGTGTTTTTAATGCTAAAATATTTCTTTTTTTAAAGTGATGTTCATAATTAAACTTATTAAATAATCCATCAAAAAAAAAAAAAAAGGTAAGTAAAAAAAGTCGGAAGAAATTTGTTTGTAGCGGAAACAAATTAATTGTAAATTCTTTTCCCCGCCGTACGATCAGTGATGATTTATACAATTTCCTGCTTCCGGATAAAGCATAATTAAGAGCAATCCTTTTTAATCTTTTGATCTTTTTGCAAATCGACAAAATTAGAAATTTCCTGATGTGGAAGACTTATTCGTAAGTAGGGCTCCACGTGACGCGGTTGTTTTCCAAATTTAAAAATAGCATTCTTGCAGGAAAATAATGCCACTGTAATCTACATTCCATTGCTCTCGAATAGTAAAAAAATAGGGGAAAATAACAAGAAAGTGTTTAGCAAACTGTTGAATGCACTATGTCTGATGTGGATAGAAAACATTGAAAAGGAATGCAAAGCCAGTGAAAGCCGATTGAAAGGGATAATAAAAAAGAGAAAGAGAGAGAGAGACAAGAAAGCAACCAACCAAACTGCATTGTTGATTGCCATCATAAACAGGAAAGTAAAACAGGGACATCTAAGTTTAACGGTTCAATGGATTTCTTTGGCTGTGTTTTCTATTTTGTTTACGTTCCTCCCTCTACCCTCTATATATAAAATGGGTGCAAGGGAAAGACACTGTCCGCTGTTCTAATTTAAGAAGCAATAATTTAACTGTTAACCGCCGTCTCGTTCATCGCTTGGATAGTTTTAAAACCTTGCAAACGAATTAAGAGCAAATGGATTTTTTTATGGAGGAAAAATTTAGCTACAATGTATCGGCAAAAGACTTAAAAACGTGCTACACTGAAATTTGATTCAGATATAGTATCCCATTAAACTAATGTTATGTTTAAAGTTTTATTTACTTAAATATAACTTTTTACAAACACTTTACAAACAACTCATTAAAAAAACTCATGTTAAAAACAATTTTTACTTTAATGCTCCTCTTATTTCTTTGAGGCGAATCTATTAAAAAGATTGAAATGCAAATAAATATTTATTGTTTATGCTAATATCTTTTCAAAAATATATTCTAAAAAAGTTAATAAAATATAGTATTGCTAAATGGTCTTTTGCAAAAACATATAATAAAATAATAAATAATGGAACTTGTAGATTTTTTTCTTTTTTTGTGTGTGTAAGATTTTTTTATGTATAGTAAATGTAATTTAAAGACAATCGCGTGAAATACTATATGATTTTCCTGTACGTCTTATCAAATAATATATGCTTTTAAGTACTCAAGAGAAAGGAATTCATGTACTTACGAGCGTTAGAATGAATACTTCTGAAATGCAATTTTTTTCTCATTGAGTTCTTGTGTTATTTTTTTATGAACTAAATACTACTTAAATACTTTCTCCTTCTGATAAAGTATGGTGAATATGAAGAATGTGTCACTTATTACTTAATAGGACTGTTTTGATTATTACAAACATGGTATAGTACGTTTACGGATAAAACTAAAAATTTTTTACTAAAAAAAGTAATTATTTTAAAGCACTAAGCACATCTCAAAGTTTTGAAATATGTTTTTTGTTCTAAACAGTAGAAAAATGTGTTTCGAATCCGCAAATGATTTTGTTTCTGATGATTATTGTCATGAAACATCTGGTATTTTCTTTTAACAATTTTTCTAATTAATTGTCTTAGATTATTGCTCTTTTTTATCAAAGAAACGATTAAAACGTAAAAAACTGCATTTTATGGAATGAACAATTATAATTTGCTGCTCTGAGATTTTTTTTTTCATCATCTGGATTGGAATAGAATTAATTTAAATAGCATCCTTAACTTGCACGGGTGAAACAGAGCCGCAAGGAAGAAATTTTTCAATACATAGAGCCAAAAATTAAGTATCTTTGTACGAAAACTGCCCGGACGTTATGTGTTCTTTGTTTCACTTCGCTTGACATTATGAGAGGACTTTTCTTTCTTTTTTTCTTTAGCTTTATGTATCTTCTCTTCTTTTTTTCTTTCTTCCTTTTGTTATCTCTAGCTTTTCTTTCTTTATCTTTTTTTTAAAATTGAGTTCATTGAGTTCTAAGCTTGGTGACTTTGTTCTCTTGTTTTTATGTGTTGAAAAAGTGTGCAGGATCTTAAAATAAAAACAGGAAGAAATAGAATGGAAAAGATTGAAAGAAAAAAATATAACTACTGCAATGTAGCAGCCCCCTTACAGAGTTCGGGAGAATAACTTCAACAAGTGTATGCTAATTAAATATTTTCTATTTATGACAAAAATGTTACTTACATTTTGTTTCGAAGTAATCGTTTTATCATTAAGAAAGAATATTTATTATATTTTGTAGTATAAACCAAATGAGAGAGAGAGAGAGAGATCGAGAGCTAGCTAATGTTACAAAATCGCTCTCGGTATTCAGAGAAATTGACCAGTTTAAGAAATGAATAATAAATACCTTTGTGCAACAAAGTAAAAATAAAAGACAACGTAATCAAAGCACAACTATTGTAAGATGGTTCAGACACGCGTTTTGAGGCTTCAAGGAATCCATTCTTTAATGTAAAAAATTGTGAACTTATGAATGTAATGTCATTTGAGGAAGAACATGGAAAATCATCTCTTTGAGGAGGACTTAAAATCCAGCTTCCAATTTTTACATTAAAAAGGAATTTCTTGAAACCACGAAATACTTGTCTGAAACTTCTTTCAGCTTTTGTGCTTTGCTTACATTGTTATTTATGGCTAGACCAGTTTACTTTTTGACTTTTACATTTAGTTTTTGAAAAGTTACTGTTCAATAACTTTTGCAAAGATAAAAATAAATAAACAAATAAAAACGTTTTAACTATTCTATTCTTTTTTTTCTTCTCTAAAACTCTCACTCAGTTATACTATATTCTCAAAACATCGTTTTAAAATTGTTTTTACAATTTGCTATCCGAAGGCTTTCAGATGAGAAAAAATATTTAAAATAAAATTTTAGAAACACCACATCCTGTTTTCAAAAGTTACTGCTTCAGAATTAAATTTAACGTTTAAATACTTCCTGATTTTCCGAGACCGAATATAATATGCGTTAAATGAAACTCGTTGTTGCATCAGAAGTTTAATATTTCAGTAACTTTACGCTTCAAGATCCCCAAAAAACCTTAATTTTAACAATAATTAAATTCGATTATCTCTTTTACTTTACTACATATTCAGTTTTTGGTCATTTAATTTCATTTCTCTTATTGAGGAGCTGAAGCCCTTTAAGCAAGTTGACATTTTTTTTCCCACTGTTGCAATGCTAACTTCCAGCAACGACTAAATATGCACAGAAAATTTTGCTACATTTATATAGTTACTATTCAAAAATGCGATTTATCAATTCGTTGTAAAGCATGAGAGGTTGGGCATAGTTAGGACCTTCCCTATGCTTAACCTCTTCCCTGTTTTGCCCGTACGCTGTACGGACACGACTTTCGGACTTTTACTGAGTTGCCCCGAACGCTGTAAGGGCAATGATTTTTATTTCGCTTTCGACCGTATCTTTATTATTATTAGCAACAAATTATTCGCATGGTTGTCGATAGTTTTCCAATAAGTTATAGTTTTCAGTCTATTGTGTTTTCTGTTCTCTGATTGCAAAAGTGCAGGTAAATGTAAATTGAACAAAAAAAAAAAAAAAATGCAATAAAAAATGCTACATGTTTTGGATCGAATTCTGGAAAAAAAATGAAACTGTTAAAAGCTTAATAACAAGAGCATATTTTCGTAGCTCAATTTTTCTAGACGTTTACATTTTTTCCCATTGTTAAATTATTTTTATTTAACTTATTGTTTTAAATCTTTTCTCTTTCTTTATAAAATATTTTAATGAAAGAGTTCTGTATCGAAAATTTCAAATAAGAAAGCAATTTAGCTATTTTACAGCTATCAATGGTTATTATAATTACTTTTTAAGCAGTTAATTTTGACGTATCGATTATATTTTCCGCTGTTAATCGGTTAACATATGTTAACTGATATACTTAATTTATCAAATCGATATTTAACACCGCTTTAAACACTTAGTTGCACAGATGCGCATGCGCTCTTTAACGTAATCTCAAATCTTAACTTTGTGGGCAATTCATACTGCTGCTATTGAAAATCTCTGCTGCTAAAAACAAAAAAATGCTTATTTTTCTAATTTATATTATGATTGGTTTCTAACTTATATAGAGCGTATTTTATTTTCAACATATAAATGGAAGAAAATAATAAAGTAGTCACACGTAATAAATTTTGGAGAAGAAAAAGTAAACAAAAAATTCTTTCTTGAAATGAAAACGGAAAAGCTCGCAGATTGAGACCTTGGTCAGAAGTCCTTTAACCTCTTTCAACAGTACGATTTAAACTTTTTAACAGAACAACAAATGTAAAATGAAGCTTACAATTTTGATGTTTACATTACATTTAAATTTACTCATATTACATTACATTTTGCTGAGAAGGAAAGCTACTTCTAAAACATGAAGACATGTTTTAGTATTTTAATCTGTGTTCTAAGGGTTGTAAAATTTATTATGTTTAAAAATTTTTCTTTTTTTTTTAATTTACACAATATTAGATTTTAATAACGTTTGATCCGATATTGGCAATGAGCAAATAAGTTTTAAGTAAAACAAATATTTAATTCAATCTAAAAAACATATTCTGTATCATTGTTGAAATGGCAAAAAGACAGTGAGCATAAGTAATACTTTTTAAAAAAGAAAAGAAAAAAAGAGGAAAAGAAAGAACAAAAAAAAAAGGGGGTAAAAGTCAATCACATCTTGCTAAAATCAGGAAACAAGTTATTGTACGACTAAATATTTTGCCGACCTAGTTTCAATAATTTATAAAAAATATGTAGAACTAATAATATGGAACAAGTATTACTTTTTTTCTATGTCTCTTTTATTTTACTTTTTTGATTCTAAGTATTTTAGTTATGTATCGCTAAATAAATGTTAAAATAGTTCTTATCTTCAATAATTCTCAGACTAAGTAAAAAGCGTAAGCACTAGAAAATTAATTATATTTCAAAATCCATTTTTCAAAGCCCCCCCCCCCTTAAGCATAATCCAAAATATATATTTCATTAATAGAACTAATTTCACGAAAATGCACTACGATTTTTCTAATATGAGACTGGAAAGATTATTGACTTTCAAGTGAAACTAAATTGCTTTTTATGCTATATTTCTTTTAGTGCGACTAGAGTGAAGCTATTACCTGCAGAAGAATAAATGATACGGAAGTTTTTGGGGTGATTTCAGTAATTGAGGTCATTATTTGATTAGATACATGACTTTTTGTTAGAATGTCAGTCTCTTCTGTAGCTTTAATGTACATAAAAAGTAGGAAATGTCAGAAATTAAAATGTTCTTAACTGGGGAGCATAGATTTAAAATGTGTTCCTCTACTTATTCTTTTACACTTTTACATTGTATGTGTGTTATACTTTCACATTTCGTTTGTCTTCGTTGTTGCATTGTAAAATTTCAGTTTCAAAGAAAAGAGTTCAACTACTTTACGCTTGGAAACACCATTATCTATAAATTTTATGCTAAATATTCATAGATACAAATTTTTTAATACATTCCTCTTGTCACCTTTAACCTCTTTTTATGCTAGATTTTTGTGAAATCAGGAACTAATTACTTTGTAGTTAATATTGTGAGCTCCGATATTTATACATGTTGTATTAGAATTTTAAATTGGAGAAAATAGGCGTTCATATTTTTCATTTCATCATTTTGAGAGGAAATTTAAATATAATATTATTTTTGCTTTAGTAAGCCACTTACATACAATTTCTACAAGTCTATATTTCTGTCATGGAAGTTAAATTTTAAGCTATGTCTTATTTTACACTTTTGTGTGTAATATTGGCAGTACTGCTCGAAACATACTCTTTTATTTTATCACTCCACGCTTTTGAGGCTGTACAAGAACTGATTGCATTGTGTTGTTCATTGCTTGCATAACTTCTTTTGCGTGAGGATATTATTTCCTTTACTTAAATTTATACCGAACATATAAATTTAGGGAGCAGAATTTCTAATACACGTAAACACGGCCCTTCTTGTATTTAAGAATAAAATCAGGAAAATACGAAAAGTACTTAATTTTGTCAAATTGCACGAACTTTACCTTTTAAAAAAATTGTTTTGAAACATTTTTAATGTTTATACTTTGAGAACATTTATTTTTCAATATAAAAAAGGCATTTCTATAACAAGTAATTTTTTAAGGCAATTTAAAAGTAATATTATTGTAAAAACAAGGAAATTTAGAGGACCGTTAGTCTTAAAAGGCAGAAGTGTTTACGTATTTCAAAAATACGCACATGCACAAAAGCGGTTGTTTTACTTTTTGATCGATTTTTGTGCTGATAGTTACACGAGAATATTTTTTCCTACTTTAATCCCATTTTTTACCTGTATATTCCTTACTATGTCAAAATATATGGGAGATACTTTCTGCAATGTTTGTACTATTTTTCTGCTTGACATTTTTATCTGCATTTGTATCGTCACACTTAAAGCTATTATATATGTATTTTTCATTTATTTCTCTATCTATCCATTAAAATTCGAACGGTTTAAAGTTTCGCGATTGCTGTTTTTAAATAAATTCTCATTCTAACATTATCTTTTTGAAATGGATGCGCTGATTTCACTAGTTCTTTTAAACAGTTAGAAATAAGTATTTACTCTCATAGTATCAATTATATTTAGTGTCATGTAAAAATGAATGCGTAGAAAAATTATCTTCAAATATCACTTTTCATCCGTAAGAAGACATTTTAATATTTTTATACGATTTTTTTCGCATCTTATGTATCGCAATTTAATTTTACGTATGACTAATACTTTTTCTTGCTTGATAGAGTGAATGAACTAAAGTTTGTTTTGCAGTTTATAAAATTCTTCTCGCTTTTGTGATTTATTAAATTACATTAAATTTATTTAATTCAATTAAATTACATTTTGATTGATTTGATTAAAATATCTTTCTTTTAACAACGGCTTTTACTTAGTGTTTGTTACAATATTAACATAAGACAATCAAAATATTTTTAAATCCATATTTAATACAAATACTGGACTTATAGTAAGATATGAAATAATATTTACGTCCTTAGCTATTTAAGACAAAAAATAATATTTCTTGAGAATTGTTCCACCTTTATTTATAATTTATTGAGAAAAAAAGAGGTAGAGGGATTTTTTCTCCCCCCCCCCCTCACCCATCTTTTTCCTTTCTTATTAACCATGATTGATTCATGATTGGTTCTACGAAAATGCAATTTTTTATTCTACGTTTGCAGTATGTTAACAATATTTCAATATTTTCACTTTTTATAATATTTTACTTGGAACTTTAAATAATTCATCAGATTTGTAAATACGAAAATATTTTACATATTTTGGACCAATATTTGTGATGTTTAAGTATTGTTTAGAATGTTGATGAAGATAAAAATGTACGCGCCTTTTTATTACCTTTAAAATCAACCTTTTTTTTTTCTAAAGAAAGTGTAAGTAACATCGCAAACAATGCAAAAGTTGTTTTGTTTAGATAGGATATGTTGCGACTGCAAGATTGAGTTTAAAAATACACCAAGGAAGGAAAAAAAAAGTATGAAAACGCTGTAAAAACGCGCAGATCTTTGCCCGAAATAAAATATCTAAATGTTTGAACTGCACTGAAGTTTATACCGAAATTGATGAAATAATTTACCGCTGAATTATTTAAACTTTTAATTCAATAATTTCCAGTCTAAATGAGGTGTTATAAAACAAAAAGTTCCACTTTGTTTTTATGATACATACTAAAGAATGTCAGAAATATTGCCGTAAAGAGCATGAAAATATAGTTATTTTGCAAACATAAATAAAGTTTTCTACATGTAGCATCAAACACTACAAAGAAAAGATCAAATAATCAAGAGCTCAGAACGCGACGTTTGACGTTCGATTGGTTTCTACGAGTATTGTTTTCTCCCTCTAAAACAGAAACCGAAACTAACTGACGCGCGCTTTTATAAGTATCTGACTGCCAGTGCGCACAATCGCTGGTGACTAAACACTAACTTTTGATTCATTTACGGTTGCTTTTATAAGTGCCATTTGTCTTTATTTTCCGTATGAAGCGAAAAAAAATAATAACAAAATAAATATGATTTTAAATCAACAACAGAGGTAAAGAAAACTTAGAATAAAAGTTTTCAAACAGGCAATTTTGAAAATAAAATTGATGCATTTATTTTTAAACTTTAAGTTTACAAAATCTTTAGAATAGTTATATAATGTAATTGAACTTCTAGAAGAAGTGAATATCAAACGCTTTTTTAACTCAAAATTTAAGAATATCTTTTACATTTAGGAAATCATATTTAATGCTAAATACTCATTTTAAAGATAAAACATTTTTATCATAAAAAATATCTACTTTATATGATAATTTCTGTAATTTCTTTGTCAACTATCAAACGGTTTTTATATGTTGTAACCATATGATGTGGTGTTAAAATTTTTCTAAAATGAAGCGCAATGTAAAAAATATTTCATACCAACCTGTATAAAAATCCTTGGCCGGCCGCAGGCTCAGCCTTTATATAGAAGGTGGTAGGGACCGGAAAAAAAAGAAAAATGTGAATAGTAAGTCCAAGCAGAGGCAAAACACGTTGCACGTATAACTGTGAAGTCAACCAACTGAGTGTAAGAACAGAACTGAACTCGCAAACTAAAACTAACGCTGCTTTATATCGAAAGGGGGGGGAAAAAGCTATTCTCTGGAACCCCTTCCCGCCAACCAAAAATAGGCTTACCTGTTGACGTCATTCGGCGGAGGGGGGAAGGCAACAGGTCGTTCACTCAGAAGCAGACGACGAACGGGGGAAGAGGGGGCGGAGCAGGCGCTTACTAGCCTACTTTGAACTGGTCCTCCGTATTTTGTGTTTGAGAGTGGTTGGCCCGAAGCTAGAAAGATTTCTCCGACGAGCATGTGATCGCCCATGCAAATCCTTCCTTCTTCTTCCTTTACATACCTCGGTCTCCGTTTTCTCTCGATGCATCAAACGGGAGAGAGAGAGAAAGACCTAGTTCTCCTTTCTTCTGGCTGACTTTTTTTTATTGATTTTTTTTAATTCCGAAACTTCTTTTTTATTGTTATTGCTGCTTTTTCTTTCTTCTTCAGCTAAACTAAAAATACCTAACGGAATCGGGTCAGCTTTGATGATTGGACAGTGCGAGGTGTGACCGTTCAAGCGTTTTGGTTTACTCTTTCCAACAACATCTCCACTTGGTTTTTTTTTTTTTCTTCTCTTTCTCTCTCTCATTCGAAAATTATAATAAAGTTAATAAGAATAATGGAACGTCAACAATGGCGGGGGAAGGGGGTAGTGGGTGTCTTTCGGATGGCAGGAAAATTGTTACGATGCTAAAAAGAGGAAAGTGAATCTTGAAGAAAGGACGGAAGTGTGGAATGAAATAGTCGTATGTGGCAACGTCCAGGATAAAATAACACTTTGCTTTCTTTTTAAATCTTTCTTTTTAAAAACAGTATTTATAGCGTTTTAATAATGATGCAATTAGTATACAGATAAACAAAAACACAAAGTTGCCGGGTTGTGCGATGTGAGAGAAATTTAGTTTTTCCCTCCTCGCAATGTTTCTCGTTTATCCGGTTGTCAAATTATTCGGTTTGCAGTTGGTTGAGGAGATTGAATATATTTTGTGGATCTTTGGTTTCCGCATTTGTTTAATGAATGAAATCTAGCCTTAGATTATATTCTACTTTTGAGTACCAGGGGTTGCCCACGGAAGGGGGGGGAGGGGTTATGGCGCAAGTTGCGCCATGAATTTTTTTTTTTTTTGGGGGGGGGGAGGGATCTTTTTAAACAATTTATTTCTTTACTTAAATTATTTATTAATTAATTTTTGAAATTTAAATTATTTGCTGATTTTTTTAAATTTTATATTAATCATTAGTTTATTTCTTTAATTTAAATTATTTCTTTTATTTCTTCATTATTATTTATTGATGTATTTGTGTATGTGTGTGTGTGTGTGTGTGTGTGTAAATAATATTTTTAAGAAATAAACAAAATAAAAAAAGACGGGTAAAAATAAAAAAAGCACAAGACGGTTGTGAAAAGTTTTTTTTTTTGGGGGGGGGGGGGATTTGCGACATTGAGCTTGGGGGTGGGCACCCCTTTTGAGTAATTACTCATGTTTTGACAGTAACGTCTAGCGGAATTTTAATGAAGGTCCAGAAAATAAATTTTAAAATTCAAATTTGCAGATATAAAGTAACTTGCAAGTTGTTTTTAATTATTTTGTTTAACTTTAATTAATTAATTAATTTGAGCGAAATTTGACGCAAAAGAAGCTAATATTTTTGCAGAAGTTGAGTATGACATTTATAATGCTTTTCCCACACTAAAAAATTATATAATTTTATAGGTTACCATTGCTGATGGGTGTAACGTCACACAACTTCTAGAATAAGCTGTTCCGATTTTAAGAAAACTTTTGCTGGAGGAAAGTTTAACGTAGCCGGTGTTCTACCATCGTTCTACTAATGGTTAAGTTTATTGGATTATTATTCAAAGCGTGTTAAGAGAAACATCAGCGCAGATCTCTTAATGAACGTCTCGTTGGATGAACGTAATAAGAAGTCGAATTTGTGTAAAGTTGATTGTTAGTGGGAAAACTTGAACCTTAGAAGCATTAAATAATCGAATTGAAAGTAATCTTCCAGCCTGATGAATGCTCTTTATTCTTTATTCTTCTTCTTCTTTTTTTACTTGGAATTCAGGCTCGTATTAGACCCCAGTTTGCAAATTAAGCATCCTCAATTCTTTTGTTGGTATAGACCATTGGCGTACTCAGGGGGTGGGCTGATAGGGCTGCAGCCCCCTCCGAAATTTTCAAAACGAATTTTAAAAATGTAAGCTAAGTTTTTTTTTTTCTAAATTTCCCCTTTTTTTTTTTTTTTGAAATCCCAAAATGAGAAAAGCTTTCAGAACAGATAATTAAGTATAGGACAAAATTAAAAGAAATATTTTTTTGTTTTGACATGTCTATTTTACTGTACGTCATGTTTATGATTATCCTATTATTCCATTTTGTTCATTTTTATTGCAAATCTATGTTTTAGAAATGCCGATTAATGTTTTTCAGTCACCTATTTCTGTTAAATAAATTTCAGCAAATTGAATTGCAACCCCGTATTGGGAACAATAGTAAAATAAACTGCAAAATTAACATTATTAGAGCGTTAATTTGCCAAAATATTGCAAACAAGTGTTTCAGCAACACCTCTTTCAATGAAGAATTTTTTTTTAATTTAAATTTATCATTCTCTGTGTCCATCAAAACGCTTTCTTCACAATAACTTTAATGAAAAAAAGTTTTTTTTAATGATGTATTTTTGTCGACTTAAATAGGCATTGAAGCAGAAATTCGAGACAATTACTTTTCTTAGATACACTTCATGGGGTGCTCCCCCTCCCCCTCTCAAAGAGTTTTGACTCAGCCCCCCTCCTGAAATGATTTGTCTGCGTACGCCACTGATATGGACCCTTTGCAGATTTACGTAAACCTCTAGGGTTTCATGTGTACCCCTTCGGAAAAAATGCGTTTAAACTAGTACCTATAAGTTTTAACAAGAATTTAGTATATCGGTTTACTTTTTTTTGCAGATAAAATCATCAAATATAGCAAACCTCTTTCCAACCCATTCGTTTATTTTTGGTTAATATTTTGCCTAAACAAAAATAGAATGAGTTAGAAGTTAATGCGATTACAGCGGAGATGTATTGAACCGGCTTAAGTACAGGTTTTACAGGTTGTACAGGACGGAAAGTACATGTTTCCCATAACACCGGTTTACATTGAAACCTGCAGTTAGTCAGTACCCCTCCTCAAATATCCCACTTAGCACTGGGTAAAGAGAGATCGAGAATTCTATGTTATGATCCGTTTATTTCCCAAATTAAGAAACTTTTTATTTTCACCTGACTTTTTGTTTATATAAACGGGCTCAGTGATAGCTCGAATTAGCCGTCTTGTTTGTCAATTCGGACAGGCTCGTAATGTAAAGTGAACTGAGAGTGAAGCTATAGTAAACTCTCGATTATCCGCGAGGGTCTCTGGAAAGAAACAAACGCAATTAACTAATTTTTTTTTGAAAGAATACGATTTTGAATTTTGATTTTTCTTAACATTTCTTGCCCAAGAGTGGGGTGTACTTCATCCAATAAATTATTTTACCTGGGCGTTATTGTAAGTACCACTTCTTTATAGATTGTATGTGCTGGAGAACCTCAAATATGAATAGCTTTTTTATGTTGTACCTATCGTCACTGTTTGTACATATCACGTTTTAAGTGTAATGCAATTAGTTTTAAGCAAAAGACATTTTTTATCTTCTTTACTCCTTATTTTGTGCTATTTTTCGAATTATCCGCGATTTTCGTTATCCACGATACCCGTGCCACACAATTCCGTGGATAATCAGGAGTGTACTGTACTTTTAGAATCCGTACTTATTCAACGTAACAGTAAGTATTACAAAAAATAGCGTAAGTTTTTCACTCCCCCCTACCCTCCAAAAAAAGACAGAAGGAAAACAACGGGGTGAAAACAAACATAATATAATGTTTGCTCGTCTCACTATGCGCTTAGTTTTCACTTACAAGTTATTTAAAATGATTTCATGTATTTTGTGTAAGCACGTAACATCCCCGAAACTGCATATCTCTTAACTTATCCTTGTGTGAATGTTGTTATGAAGTAAATGGTTGCCTATAACCTATAAACGGGTCCCCATGGCATGCGTGTTTTGTGCACTGTAAAAAATGAATGTTGTTTTTCACAGTATAATGCAGCTAATAATAAAAGACACACCGCAACCTAATTATGCTCACATTTTGAAAAGAAATGAAAAAAAAAAAAAACCCACTGAATGAAGCAAATTGCTGTAAATATATGAATTTTTTAAATTAAAAAGATATTTCGTGAATAGTCTCTTGAGATAAGATTCTAGTGACAGTCGCATTTTAAGAGGAGTACATTTTATCCATTTTGTAAAATTTCCAAAATTAAAGTTAAAAAAAACAAACAATATTAGTTATTTTCTTTGATCTGGTCAAGAGGTTCATTGACTTTCTAAAATACAATCTGATTTCTGTGAGGGCCCCTTCGCTCTCTCTTTTTTTGTAAATATTACTAGGAATAATATTTTAGGATTTTATTTTTTGAAAAGTCTTCTATTTTCAAAATCATCTATCCATAAGTGATCTACAGTTGAAATGACTGACTCTGACAAACTATGAATGGATTTAAAAAAAAAAATCTAATATGAAATTTGTAGATTTAATAAAAAACAAGATTATTGTTTTAAAATTAGATCATATTTAACTAGTGAATTGGGTAAACGTAACGTCACTCTTTTGTGGTGGGTAATCTAGCATGGAATTTATTTAATACTTCTGTCTTAACTGTGCCCGCACCCGGGTAACCTGACATGCAAATGTCATTCTCAGTTCTCTCCTGGTGTAAAGCTAACATTTCATCGTTCTGACGTGTGACGTTCGATTTTGAATGACTTGCTTGAAAAATCGTCTGCAACAAAGCATAAAATGATCCAACCGCTTTTACGGCTCATTAGATTCGATAATGTCGTGTAATCTAACAAAACGCGTTTACGACAAGAGAAGAACACAGGGAGAGGAGAAAACAAGCCGTTAGCTAGTGAGGCAGAGAGAGAGAGAAAAAGTTGATAAACAAGGATTGTGTGTTTTAAATGTGGAAATTATTTGTCAAAGATCGTGTATGCGTTTGGTTTATTTTCGGTTTCGTTTTTCACCACGAACATGACGTAGATGATTACACTGCAAATATCCGGCACAGATTTGGGACGCATTTGGAACACTTTGATACAGGAACACTAATCCCCCCCCTCCTCCGTCCTTCCAATAAGACCTTTATTCTAAAAACAAATCGTAGTTATACTTTAACTGTGTTATACTGTTCCTTGTATTTGTTTCAAATCACTCTATCATTTTTGAATATATTTTCCGTTTTAAGGTAGGCGAACACTCTAAACATTTTTTTCTCCAATATTCATTACACCTTTTTAAAACTTCAAATGATTATTTAATATCACATAAATGACATATTTTGATAATTTATTTCTTTAAAAACATTTTTAAAGGTCTTTTTTAGTAAAAAGTTTTTTTTTTCTTCAAAAACCTAGGTTCCTTAACACTTCCACCATATTCACTTTTTCATATTTTTAAAAAACTTCCTGTATCTCTTCGTTAGATACCTAAGAAGGATATAATCCTCCAAAATTGGAAATAATTAACTAAAAATCAGGTTTGCAAATGAATGTTTGAAGTTCCCCCAAAAACTTGATTTTCGTCTCCTAACATTTATACACTTGTGTAATCCACATTGTTTAACCCACATATTGCACGTGCATCAGTTTTTAAAGTTTTCTATCCCCGCAAATCTAATCAGTAACCATTTTTATAAAGTTTCAAAGGTGTAATGTAAATACTTTTTTTTGTTAGAGCTGTTTGCGTAAATGAAAACATCGAAAACCTGGTTTTAAGGAAACCAAGAAAGAAAAAATTGAGTTTCAATTAAAAGTAGTGCATTTGCATTCATTAAATTTCTAGTTTTCTGAATACTGTCCGTTACCCTTAATCGAGTAACGCATAAACGAATACCTCGCTTATACGAATAAAATATCTCAGAACCGAATATTTCCCATGCCATAGGCACAATGTTAAAGTTTCCCACTTAAACAAATACCCGCTTAATCAAATAATATTTCTTGGGACCGACGGTATTCGTTTAAGCGAGGCCGACAGTAGTTCTTGGATTTCAAAAATGTTTGCGGATTTAAAAAGAAGAATCTTTGGACAAAATCTCAAAACAGTTTTTTTTTTTTTTTTAAATTAGTGTGTTTGCCTACCTTAAATATAATTTGTTAAATCCTTCCATGAAACTCTGTCGGAAGTAAGTGGGGGATGTGATGCAGAGTGAAATGGCAAAATATTTTCAGTTTGCAGCGCCACCTATCTAGTGATATTTTAACAAATAGACTGTAAGTCCCTAGACATACAGTCTATCCCTGTCAACAAATACATGTAGACAGATCTAAAGATCAACGAAAGAAATTATACAAGTCCTTTTCAAAATTTTATACTCATTGTAATATTCGTGTTTTTAAAAAAAATTTTTTGTTATGATGCAATTATAAAATTTTTGTAATTATCATTTTACGTATTAATTGAGATCTACTGGTATCCAGTGCAATACTTATTTAGTTTATATTAAGCGAAATTTGATTTTAAATGTTCAATGTAATTTGTCAAGTGCACGCGGGGCAAACTGAAAAAGTTCATTTCGTTTACGTATGCATCAGTTTTTTATATCACGTACCTATTTCTTTATTTATTGATTAATTTACATTCTTTTACCGATTAATTCACTTATTTATTCATTCGTTCAATGATTTTCTTATTTGTTCTATATTTTATTCACTCATTTCTTTTTCTCGTAAATTAATGATTTCATTAATTTGTTTGTTTATTTATTTATTCGTTCATTTTTCATTAATAAGTCATTTTTTTGATTGTCTACAGGTCCAATTGATGAAAATTACTGTTAACCATGAAGTAGAAAATTTTTCATAGTAAAAATATTGCATTTTTCGCTTTGCCCCATGGTTTTTTAAAGTGGAAAATTTCTACCTTTTTTTGAAGGTACGAAATACCTGCCAAAAATGTAAAATAATATTTCAACGCAAGTTGTCATACAAAATACATTATTCAATCTTTATGTACAACAAATTTCCGACGCGTTCATTTTGAAATAGGTCAGCTATCTTAACTATTTCACTTTGCTCCACATTCCCCTACATTAGAACAACTGTTTCGTGTTGAATTCTTTTTTTCTCTTTCTTTCTTTTTTTTTGAAAAATATTATACATTTCTCTACTTTGTTCGCATCAATTGTTAAATAACATTCTTTCAGTTTTGTGTTATTCAGATGAGAAATTAAAGATGTAACCAAATTATTTTTATTAATTGGTATTGGTGTTATTAGTATTTTGTATTTTAAACGCAAACATGAGTAATTTATTCCTTTTTTCACTTAATTTCAAACTACGTATCAGTATAATTATTAACTTTTCTTTGAGTTTAAAAGTTTTAGTAATTATTTAACCCATTAATGCCAACATTTTTTTTCCAAAGACATTTTGTGTACTGGTCACAAACTGTCTAATGGACAGGAAAAAAAATATCATGTAAAAAATATTTTTTTTATGAAGGAAAGAAACATCGTCCCTTAAAAGTTTCGATAGACCCCAGATGGTACATACATTTTTTACTAAATTTTTTTTTCTGCCTGCTATATAATATTTAAAAAGACATTTTATAAGAAGAAATAAAATCAGCAATTAACATAAACTGGGAAGCTGGGAATAACTTTGAAAACTTAGCTTTTTTTCTTGAGATTGAGAACGATGTCATTTTTGATAAAGATCATATTAAAACTTCTATAGAACACACTTAACAATGATTATGTGCTGCAATCTGTTAATAATGAATTGAAACAATACCAAGGTACTAATTTAACGCTATTATTTGGAGGAAATGTTCATTTTTGGGAAATTCAGACCCTTTTTCGACCGTCCCTAAAAAGGGACGATAGGCATTAATGGGTTAATAATTACATTTCGTTATATTCCAAACATTTTATTAAAACATTTAGTAGAATTTTATTTTCGTTTGAATAAACATTGAAAATTTCGATTTTTCAAAACATCAATATTTTCAAATCTATGCCGCAACTCTAGTAGCAATGCTTTGAATTATAAGATGTTTACGCAGTTGTAAGAAAAAGTGATAGGAACTTCAATCATCACTTAAATAAACGTTTTTGTCAGAGGGCTACATAATAATAATAATAATAATAATAATTATTATTATTATTTTAATTGTTTCCGGAGTTTTTCGATGCATAAGATCCCATTTTGAAAGAAAATCCAACCAAATAAAAGAAGGAAATTGCTTACTTTACATATTTGTTAAATTAAATTTCATGAGTATAGCCTTCGGTTACAAGGTTACGATATAAATTCTAGAAATTCCAAGTTCGTCATTACAGCTTTTCTCGCGAGATTTAACTTTATCCCGGAAAGCATTAGACGCCGGCAATTTCCCAGTTTCCTAATTTGTCACAGATAAACTGCCATGATGATAACTTTTCAGTTTACATTCGGCGTTTAAATGCCATTCAAATCGACATTGAAACCAGGTTTGAGGAAGTTTTGACTATGGAAATGATTATGAATTCATACAGTGACATTAAAGAATCGAATGTCTTGTTACTAAAAACTGATTCGAATTAGCAGGAAAAAAAGAGCTTAAGTTGCAGTTTAAAAACGGATATCAGCAATTAAGCTTCTAGAGATTCGTACTTGTCTTGTTACTAATTCATCATGATAGATTATAACAGGAATACTTTAATAGATTTGTCATTTTCATGTCAGATGGAAATGGTTTCAGCTAGGTGGCCAATCTTTTTGCAAGAACCATTTAAAAAGAAATGGGTTTAAAAAGTTGACTAATTTGAAGCCCAATATTTAAATTTTCCTTTTTATGCACCAGGTTCATCTTCTCTTTTAAAAGCATTTATTTTGGACGATTTTTTTTATTGAAGAATGTTACTAGGTTCATCAACAGATGAACGACTTTTCCAAGTCGTGGCAAGAATTTGAAACTGCCTCCATTACTAATCTTTTTTCAAGTTTTATATCGAATGTCAAAAAAAAAAAAAAAAAACACAGAAATAGGGTGAATTATCCAGTAGCCACCCTTAGAGTTTGCCACCTGGGGCAAATGCCCCGGCTTGCCCCCCCCCCCTACATCCGGCACTGATTAGGTTCGCCTGTCGTGGCCTTTTAATTAATAAAAGTATACATTTATAAGTTACTACATCACTAATAATGACAAACAACCTTTTTTCTTAAGTGTTTTGGAATAGCCCAAAATTAGAATTGTTGCAACACACCCCCTGCCAAGACTGAGCATTAAAAGTGGATTATAGCGCTTCAAATTTTGTCTCAATGGGGGCTATTACTTCACTCCATTGCACAATACGTCATATTTGATGATATCCCTCTCGACAGAAATGCTTCATTTTTTTCCTTTTCTTCATATCACCTGTTAGTAATCGGAATCCTCATTAAACATTCGCTTCCGCGTGTGTAAATCTGGAGTAACGAAAGTGGAACTTTTTTTATTTTATTCATCGTTTGGGGCTCACTTTCCAACGATGAAGATGCCCCAGGGATATTTTTTTCGAACGCAAAAAAGAAAAAGAAAAAAAAAAATCCTCGTCGTAAATTAGATCTGTCTTTACTATGCTGTAATACTTTGTAGGATGTGATTAAATTGCTCGAGGTTTGGGCAGGAAGCGAATTACCATTCTCAGTCTTTCTAAGGTGTTGAAATGACTTAGTACTAAAGAGAAACATGTAGAACAAACTTGTGCAATTCATTAAGGAAATGAATAATAAAAATTCTTGCATTGATGAATATATATGCGAAAATATTTTTATTTATTTATTTATTTGTTTGTTTATTTATTTATTTTTTTTTTTTTGTATTTTTCTAGAGAATAATATAATTTTTGCTTATTTTGAATGAAGTGAATTTCACAGGAGATAAGTATTTTTTCTTTAAAAAGGTTTTTTTCTTTTAATACTTTATTTCAAAGAGTACTTAGTGTTTTGCCAGGGCTGTGGAGTCGAAGAGAAAAGGACCAACTACAGCTCCGACTCCAAGTGGGAAAATTTTAGATCCTTTTGACTCCGACTCTTTGTACCCAAAATCAATCCGACTCCAACTCCGCATCACTGGCAAAGCTGCAGATTGCCAGGGACAATGGCCAACTCCGACTCCGACTCTTAAAATACTAACGGTCCCTGACTCCGACTCTTTTTGTCCCAAAATGAGTTCGATTCTGACTCAGCAACACTGCCAGAGTTGCGGACTCTGAGGGAAAGTGACCAACTCTGACTCCGACTCTTAAAATATTAACTGCCTCGTCTTCCGACTCAGACTCTTTTTTTCTCAAAACCAGTCTGACTGATTCAGAAGCACTGCCAGTGTCGTGGATTCCGAGGGAAAATGACAAACTTTGACTCCGACTCTTGAAATATCAACGCCTCCGACTCCGACTCTTTTTGTCTCAAAGTCAGTCTGATTCGAACTCACCAGCACTGGCTTTGAAGCAATACGTAGCAAGTAGATGAAGTTTTTTTCGTACTTCATATGGACATAGCGTGTGGGGGCAGAGGTGGGGAGTCAAAAAAAAAAAAAAGTCAGAAAGGAAAAACATCTTTGACGGAATTACTTGGGGACACACCCCATCTGGTTTATTCCTCTTTCCCCTTTCTGCATGAGATTGGTTTTATGTCTCTAATTTAGTGGTTTTATCTTCGTCATCTTGTTTGTTTCGTTAAGTATTTCTGGTTTTTTACCTAATGTTATTTGACAACTCCTCATTTCGCCTGATTAGTTAAAATTTGAAACTTCGGTTATGTTCGCAAGCACACGGTATTTACTTAAATGAAAAATAAGCAGCAAAATCGCAAACTAGGACGACGAGCGCAGTGTTTCAAATAAGATGACACATTGCTACTTCAAGAAAAAGTACCCTCAACTTAACTACCATTTCTTAATGAAGGGTGAGAATGCGTCATATTTGATTTGGAGCTTAACATATTAGTATTTATATGCAGTTTCATTGTCGTTTTGGCTCATTTCTGGAGATTGGCCGAGCCCCTGTAGTTTTTGCCCTGCTTTGTCCATTTGCACATCAATTAATTACCTTACCTTCTTAGCTCGCATTTTTACTATTTAAACCACAGTAAGAAAAAGTAAGAGAAAGGAATTTTAATGACAAAAACAAAAAATAATAAAACGCTGACAGAAGCTGCTAGCCTGTGACGACGGGCGGACGGACCGCTGATTGTCAGTAAATGTATAATTTATTTAATTGTATCTTTGTTGTGAAAATAACTAATAGAGACATTTTAAGATAAATGATTGAAAATCGTGATGTAAGTGGGAAAAAAATGAAACACATTTCTCTTTGTTGTGTATAAATGTTTTTATTTAAATCTCGCGAAACGCTTCGAATTTATCGTTCCTTTGATAATTTAGGGAGAAAAAAGTATAGTACAGCGTCAACGACCTGAACTAATTTGGACCATAAGTGGTTCAATTTTTACATTGTTCAGATTTTCGAAAATAGCTTAGAAAATACCATTAAGGAAAATAGTACGTTACTTAATCAAATAAAATGGTTTTGCATTATGTATGAAACATAACATACAACACAGTAACATACCGCTACAATATGAAATTGCAGTTTTAAATAAAAATAATAAAAATGTACTTCCATTGTTCACTGAATATAAAGAAAATTTGAAAGATATTTACAATACTGTATACGCTACGTGCTCTGATAGGAACTATTGTGCATTAATAAAAACCCAAGAAAATGGAATGAACCTCTAGAAAAGAATGTTGAATTAATTTCTGTGAGGAGAACCTGACTTAAATTCATTTAAGAAAAAATCACTGATTTTCGGCTGAGAGAGATTTGAAATGTGTGTTCGAATTTTTGACGTTTCTAATTTTTGATGCTCGGATTTTCAACGCTCTGCTGTATATCAACCACTCTTACATATCTGCAATCCATGATTTTTAAAAGTTTTTTTCCTCATAATTTGATACTTTTTTGCCCGTGCACTTCACAAAGTGAATTGCAAGAATCCTTCTCAATCTGGTTGAAAGTAGCTGCTAAAAACTCCTTTTTTTTTCTAGCTCCAGCTTAACCTATATTTTTACCATGTCGCCACTGTAAAACGTATCGGGTAACATCAACAGCATTATAAAAATACTTTTTTTTTAATCTACTCGCATTTTTGATTGTACCAGCTAGTGCATCGGATAAAGAAGAGAAAATATATGAATTCAATTGGAATTTGAATGGAAAATGAAAAAATAAAATAAGGCCAATGCAAAACTAGCTTAATTCAAACTGTTTTTACGTGTAAATAAGCATACAATATTTCTAATTGAAATAAAATAAAATAAAATAACATGAAGTACACCAAATGATTTTAAAGCGTTAAAATAAAATAAAAATATATATTTTGGAAAAGTTTAGTGGGCTGAGAGTGAAATGTCTTCTTTCTTCCTTGTAAAATTTAACAAAATGAACTGAGCTGGTTTTGATACTAATTACTTGATTTTCGACACTCGTATTATATTAATATTTTTACATGATTTGAAGGTATTACTTTTGCTTTCATTGACAAAAAGACAGCTTTCCAAAATTAACTTGACTACATTATGCATTTTTTACATCTGTTTTAGTAATAATGGAAACTCACCATTTTGAATTATTTGATGTGAAGTAATTATAAGAGAAGTTTCTTTCTATTGAATTTAAATAAACTGGATAATTTTTTAATAAGGTTTTATTGAAAACAAAAGTTAATATTTTATCACAACTCATGAAGAGTCCACATTAAATTCTTTGTCGAATAACTACTCTTTCCTGTGAATTTAGACTTGCTGCTATACATTGTGAAAAATAAACATTGTTTTTACAGTATAATGCAGTTTATTTTATGGTAATAAACTAAAAATTGCTGTTTTTACAGTAATAACTATATATATCTAAATAAAAACAACATTTAATGTACGTAGCTCGAGTGTACGGTTCACCATATCAAATAAAAAACGTATGCTGTCCTTGGTACTTACTATAAACTTGTTAAAATCGGTCAAAAGACAGTTGGCTTCCAAATTTTGACCTCATAAAACGGCATATAGTGAAAATATTAGTTACGGAACAACTCTTTAGGCATTCGAAAATTTAAACTGTTGCAAAAATAAAGTTAAAAACGACGGTGTCCTCCCCCAATCTACTCTGAACTTTAGTTTAATAAAAGAAATAATTGATTTTTTAAATGAATAATCAAATGAATTAAGTTTTTTGTCGAGCGGAAAGACTAGTTTCATGACACGATGCAAAGAGGTGGTTAATTTTAAAATAATTTCCTTTCTTATCTGGGACTCGGGGTTGCTCCTTATGATACGCTTTTAGCAAGAACAAGTCTGTTTTCAGGAAGACTTAAAATCGCTCAAGAACAATGCCCATTGTTAAGCGCAGCCAATATCTGCATTTAAAAATATGAAAGTGATAAATTACTTTCCTATCTAAAAGGGTAGTCTAATTAACTCTATCTTGGTGCTAAGTTTAGCACCCTCATTTCATTTAATGGTACTATTTATAGATTCGACAGCGCCATCTTTTTATATAAGTGCTTTTTAAATCTCTTATACCGAACGTGTTGTTTGTATTCATGTACATATGTATGTAAATGTGAGTATCCGTTCGTTTTTGGGAAGAAAATTAACTCAAGTGTGCGCGTCGTTGCATCACGTTTTCGTGCAACACACATATTTCTCAGCAACAGCTTGACCAATTAGGAATAAAGATAAACCACACTTTCTACTTCAAAATTCTAATAGAAACAGGACTTAAATTCATGACCTTCTGGAATTGAACTGGAGGCGTCAAAATAAGGAAAAGACATTTATTTCAATTGCTTGAACTAGATTGGACTCTTGTTCCTGTACTTTTGTCTCCGAATTTTCAAGTCCCCCCCCCCCTCCCATTGATTCATAGGAATTTCCGAGTTCATATTGCAAACATGTTTAGTAAATAGATTCAGCTGGCCTGATACAACCTACGGACTACGGATTGTGTATTGTACGTATCGAACTTCTTAAGCCTTTAAACTGATTGTGTATATAGCGGTTTTCTTTTTACATGCACTTCACAAGGGGGAATGAATGGGGATTTTTTGTTTATGCCCTAGACTTTGGACTAAGTTTTGACCAAAACCACAAAACTGCTAGTTATCTAAACAGCTGGACCTGCAACCAGAGACTTAAGAAATATAGTCCTTTTAGTAAAGCTATTTCTCAAAATTTAATGGCAGAAAATGTGGAACCATTTCATCTACATTGTAATCTAAACACTTTCGACAAACTTTCCGGTGTTAATTTTCACTGCGACCTCTCTGCCACACTTAACAAGAAAGATCGTTTGACTGACTTCCTTAAACAACTAGCCTTGGAAATCATAAATAACATCCCCTCAAACGGTATCAAAATCTATACTGATGGCAGTAAAATAAATAATCAGGCAGGTAGTGGAATCTACATTGAAACCCCACGAGTCAAATACTCTGTAAAACAACGTAACCCAGACTTCTGTTCTATTTTTCGAAGCGAACTAATAGCAATCGACGTGGGGCTAGAAAGAGTTATGAGCGAGAGTTGCTATGGAGACCTTTGGATACTCACCGACAGCCGCAGTTCAATTCAACATCTCAAGAACTGGGTCTACATAGGAGATAAAACCAGCCTATATATCTTGCATAAAGTAAAGCTCATATCCCTCCAACATGTAGTCCATTTCCAATGGATCCCGTCTCATGTAGGTATCCACGGAAATGAATTGGTCGACACTCTAGCCAAGGAGGGATTAAACAACCCCATCCCCTCTACTTCAGAGCTTACATCTTGCCTGTCCCGACTTGCCAGTGATCACATAAAAGGCCTTAAATATTCTGAGGGCAGTAAGACATATCCTCTCTGCCCTAAGTGCCACCATGGCCAGGCTTCACCTCAACATATCTTGGACTGTTTGGATTTGAACTGGGAGGATATCCATGCTACTCCCCTTTTGGTATTGGATTTCATTAATGTCAACGGATTCGTTGATCTGGTCTGACTCCGTCGAACCAGCTAGGAAATTAGAAACAACAACTTTGGACTAAAAGGAAATATAATTTCATTCGATAACAAACAGTCATAAAGCCGAATTTCTTTTAATGTTCAGTTACTGGCAGAGAATCTAAGCTAGGACACGATGCTCAAAATTTTGTGTCTCAATTCAATCAAAAGAACGGGTATGATGTGGAGTTGTAACATAGAAATACTGTTTTCCCTTACCCCAACGGACCCTAATCACTTGGGCGATGATCTTGTATTTGGAATTAATCTTAATTTTTCGAGTGTTGCCAGATATAAGTTTCCATGACGTTATGTTATATTAACATATAACATTATTCCTGAGTAAAAATAATGTATGAGGGGGGAGGGGATCCGACCATTGTTTTCACAAAATTTGACTAGGTAAACCGCAAACGTTTTAAAAATAGCACTTAAAATTTACCATCTCAATAAAGGATGTTAAATCCGTAACAATTTCTTTTGAAGAGAATCTTTAATCATTTGCAAAATTCATTTATTACTGATTAGCATAAAATGGAGCGTTTTATTAAGCCAAGTATATCGTTGCAATTATGTGCTGTTGCTTTTGTATGGTTTTGTTTAAATAATACAGAATGTAAAGTTTTTTCAATCTTTAAAATTATGTATGATTTTTCCAGTTTTTTTAAAAATTAGTAATTCTCCTTTACTATTTGATTTTCTTAGGTGAAACCTTCCGCGTATTTGCGCATGCGTCACGTCTTCTCTGATCTTACTAAAATAGGGATGATAAGTAAGATAGCAAAAAGGGAAAGAATTTTAAGAAGCATTTTGAGCCGTGTCAAACAACGTAGAACGATGCTAATTTCAAACACAATAGTTTAGTTGAATGTGTCAAACGGATAGCAAATGCAAGTTTTAAATTGAAAACTCCGGAAAGTTACCACTCGCAACCCATCACCCCTTTTTTAAGTGGAATGGTTCCCGAGTGCTAGGCGCAGTTTTCAAGGACAGACAGTACTGAGGTTGATAGTCTTGTAACTAAAAGTGCAAAAATGCCAATATGGAAAAACAAAGAACTCGAATCTTTGCTATCGGCTTCAACTACCAAAATAAGTTAACTCATCTTAACTCTAACGTGCATCTTTCAATGATTTTTTTTTTTTTTTTTTTGCATAATACTATGCCGCTTCACTTATTAATGCCATTCTTCCGGCAAACGAAATTGCAGATAAAATGCAGCACCCGAATCTATGGAAAAAAAAAATTTCACTTTCAATTTTTGCGCTCGGCAAGGCCATTTACGGGCGATCGGAAGGCGGCAGATCCAGGTCACCATTCCATTCTCTGGCCACAGGTGGTAATTTTTTGAGTTTGCTGTTTTTTTCTTCTCTCATCTCCTCCTTTTTCCCTCGCCAGTCTCACGAGTACGAGAAAGTTTTCCTGCAACTGGAGATTCCTGTTGTTTCGAAATTTCTAGCATCGTTTGAGGTTAGTGGGTAAAAGGTGAGATATTTCCTCCTGAATATCTTTTCCCCTCCATTTCGCACTATCAGGCCAAGACCGCGAGAGGCTAATTTTGGGTGTTCAACTCACTTTCATCCTCTGAATCATCTGGAAAAAGTATGTCGCAACTGGCCAATAACTGTTACGTGCGCGGGGTACTGCCGAAACCGATCAGCCATGGCAACCAAAACAGCAAACACAGGACCCATTATCTGTTTTAATTGGATGGCAAGGTGTGGGTGAAAGAAAAGAAGCATTTGCTGTTGCTACGGAAAATCTCCTACGAGGAAACGAATGGGAAAAGATGAATTTAAGATGACTCGACTTACAGCACATATTTGATGGGTTGTAACTGTTTTTAATGCTAACTTTTCTTTTCACTTAAGCACATCTCTTTTTGCTAGTTTTCGTTGTGAGTGACAGTTTTATGCAGTAAAATTGCGAATTTAACACTTTCAAATACTCCCAAAGAATAGCTAAGTTTTTTCTTTCTTTTTTTTTATTAGGCTAAAGACTATAGTAGTGATCGATTTCATAAAAAAATATCAATTTTCTTAGTATAAAATGGAAATTCTTTGGGAAGAAGAAATGTATATGGTATTTTGATTTTTAACATTTAGAATATTTTTCATTTCTTTTCTGAAAAAATAACAACACTTTTTAATTCAATATTCTTAAAATTTCAGTACTTGCTCAAATCGTTACTTTATTTGAGTTGTAAAGGGAAAGTATTCAAAAGCTGCAATAGAAAATGCAGCGTCTTAAATCATTGGCTATCAACTGGAGGTACACGCACCCCTTGGGATATGTAAAATCTGTGATTGTACACTGTTAACCAGCCAAAATGTTGACATACTTTCATTGATGATGTCAGAATTTAATTTTTCCAGTGGGGAAACCGGGTGTCAAAATTATTGTGGCAATGGCATTCCGCCGATAGTGGTGCCACATGAAAGAATAGGTGCCGGTGTCGGGGAATGCACTACTTCTGTAAACGGTTAGCCTGGAAACGCAGCATTGTTTGAAACAAACAAACAAACAAACAGAATTTAATTATAACAAAGTTTAAATAATATCGAATGGTCCTATATTAAAACAAAAGTATCACAATACTTGGCTAGTTAACTTCTTGGTAATTGTTGAAAAAAGAATGTAGCGGACAATGTTGTTGAGTGCCTTTTGTGCTTTACGACATCTTACTTTCGCAAAACGCTGTTTTCGAGTTAACGTAACATGAAGAGCAAATACAAAAACAGGCGAAAATTGAGGGTGATTTGCAACTATATTTGATCAATTGGCAAATATTGATCCACTTGGAAATAGAGAGAGTGAGAGAAAGAAAGAAAAGAAAAACTCAGCGTTCCTCAAACTTTTGAAATTTTATGTTGATAATAAAAATTTTGTAATAGAACGTCCATTAAAATAAAAAATTTCCAGTTTTTAATTTTAATTACCTATACGCTCTCAAACTTTAATAGTTTTACAGTTAAACTTTCACTAATGTGAAAACTAGTTTTTGTTGTCTCAAAAGTATTTTTGGTAAACTAAATGTATTTTAACACTAGGCGATTTTTTCTGAAACTTCTTAAATGTTCCATTGTGTGTGCTATTTAATTGAAAATAAAATATGAGGTTTCTGCTGCCCAGTAAAAACACTTCATCAACTTCAAGAAGGTAAAAGCATGGATTCCAATTTAAACGCTTGAAACCTGAGTTCGACCTCCAAAACTTATCAGATAAAGCTATCGATTTATCACGTCAAGCATTAGCAAGTTTTCGGTATCTAAGAATCTTTTTCATGTGATTTTTTTTTCTACTTTGTAACTTGTTAGGAAATGTGTTATCGAATTTACCCCGATTGGCATATCGATCCCATCACGCGTCACAGAATCAACTGGTTTTATCTGTTTTCGATTTTGTAATTCCGAGCCGATAACTTTTCCTCCATCTTTTTCGCTCGCCATTTTCCCCTCCAAGAGGCTCTCGTAGGTAAACCTCGAGGAAAGTTTGCTCCTCGAAAGGCTTTGGTGTCGTCCGTCACGCTTTGTCCATCGTCCTAGAAATGTGACGAGTGCGCCTGGAACATCGGCGACGCAACTCGACCAAGAAGATTGACCTTCAAATCTGAAAGTGTTAGAGTGAAACTAGAAGAAATGCGAAATTTAACTTACGGGTTGTCCATTAATGATGTCACACTTTCTTTTCAACATTTTTCACCCCTTCCCTCTTTGTCACAAACTGCCACACTCAGCAGCGAATCCAGAAATGCTCCAAGGGAGCGGCGATTGCTTTTTTTCAGATTGCCCCCTTTTTTTACCGCATATACTGGTTAACGCATATCAATTACAAATGTTTCGATCTTCAATTTCGAAAAAAATCCAGATCAGAGCCCCGAATCCCAACCACTTCTCATAGTATCATCGAAGATCATCTAAAATTGTCTTTTTAGAACTTCAAAGTCGAAAAACTGCTGGAGAAGAGTCCCTCAAGAAAGAGGCGATCGCCCCATCGCCCTTCCCTTGTTTCCGCCCCTGGCCACACTTCACTTAGCCACCCTTCCCCTATTTTTACATACCACACTGTTTCTCATAAGCATATAAAAAACTGCCTGGTGTCACACTTTTTGTTATCTCCCCCCCCCCCCTTCCTTGACACTAACTATCACAATTTCACGAGCTTCCCTCCACCTCTCAAGGCGTGACATCATTTTTGGTCAGCCCCTTACTGCTTATTACCTAAGCCTGGGGTTCTCAAACTTTTTGGATTTGTGTCACCTTTTGAAGAATTTGATAATTTTCACGGATGAGATAATTTAAGATGGAGAAGTTAATAAGAAATGTGACCTTGGGCATTTTTTGTAACAATACGTGTATGAAAAATAGCACCACATGAGATTAGGGAGGGGTTGGTTTCGTGAAGTGTAACACGTTGAGACAAAAGGGGAGAGGGGGTCAAAAGTGTTTATAAAAAGTGACAGCATTTTTGGCAATTTAAAATCTAGTTTAATTTATGGTAATCATTTTATATTTATGGTTAGTTTAAAATCTAAATTTAGCGTTCACTCTTACCACAACACTGGAACAAAGTTAATTTACATAACTGGTGCGAAGAAGCACTCGCATATAAAGGATATAACCAAGAGTGGCACATCTTTGAATTTTTCCAATTGGAACAAAACGTAAGCTTGAACAATATACTCTTGATTTAGGCTACAAAAACCATTCAGTAATCATAACATAAAATGATTTTGAGTATACTATACGATTTGAGTACAAAGTAAATGAAAACTGTGTAATTTAAATTTTGATTCGCTCAGTTGGTGCCTTTTTTTCTTGGTCATTGTTGCTGGCGGACGACATGATCAACTGTCTGTCAATTTTGATTCCTCTATCAAGCATTCGTTTTACAAGAAAAAGAACTTCACATTGTTCAGATATATTAGACGTTCATAAAAACTATGTCAAATGCTACTGAAAGCCCAACTAACTTTTGGAGAAAAAGTTATTGTTGAACATTTAGATCAAACTTTTTCAAACTTATTTTAAATCATCGTCACGTTCAAAAATTTGAACTTTTTCGTCGACACCCATTAAGAAGTTAAATTGCTCAGTCGTTTGATTTCAGAAAATACATTTCTCTATCATCCTTTTTAAGTTTTAAGGAAGGCTTTTTTTATCACTTTCTTTGAGGAACTAAGCTTAGTTGCCGACACCCATTGCCCCATTGAGGAACTAAATTTCTTAATGGCTCGATCTGAAAGAAAAATAGGGAGAAAAATAAAATTCTGCCACGTGAAGGAAGTATCCTTATTTATCAAACTCTCGGAGAAACTAAACTTTTCATACGATTTTTCTTCTCTTGTGTGCGAAACTAATTTTTTTTTTTTTTTAGCACCCATTTTTGAAACAAAACTTTTTTTTCTCATTGAGTAACGAACTTGCTTAATCGCTACAACTTAGAGAAAAAATCCTCTTTTGAAACAAAGGAAGAAGGACTAAGTTACTTCGCGTTTCTTTTCAAAATTAAACCTTTTTATTTCCTTTAAGTTTCTTAATAGGTCTGTTTGAAAAAAAAATCTCGATCTGCAGTTTTAAGAAACGGATCTCATTCACAGCCCACTGTGAAAAACTTTATCTCTTTCTAGCTTCCATTGAAGCTCTAAATTTCTTAATAGTGTGATTTGTAAAAAAAAAAAAAGCTGTCATGTGTTTTAGCAAATTGAACTCTCTCTCTAGATACATTTTTAATCAATTTATCACTAGCTTTTCAAACTAAGTTGCCGTATCCCCCAGCTGAAAAAATTAATGCTCGAATGTTTGGAAAGTCTTAATTTCTTCAGTCTCTTCTGCAAGAACTACCATTTTCTACTGCCTTCTTTTAAGATTCATGTTTCGAAACCCTTCTCCCATATGCATTAAACTTCCTTAACTATGTCTAGATTGTGTTCTTTGTAAGACATTTTATAGATAAATGATAGTGTCGTTGTCTGTAATCATAAAGTGTTCTCTAGTACTACTCCTGTACGGGGCAAAAGCTACGTATTTTGACGCGCCCATTAATAGGTAAATTGAAATAAGATAAGCATATTACTTCTTGAATGCAACTCTAAAAATTTCATTGCATCTTAATGCTAATTCCCAGCAGCCATCGTTTTTTCTTTATTCCCTCGTACTTTTTCGTTGAATTTTACTACAAAGTTACTTTATTCATTAATGATGAGTAGATTAGAAATTATATGAATCCCAACAAAATATTACGCTTCTAGTTTTAGTTTACTTTCTCATTGAAATTTATTTAAAAACCAAAAAAAAAAACTTAGTGTGTTTGGAAAGGATTGCTGAAACACATATTAAAAAAGTAATAAATAAAAAATAAAGTAAATTTTTGAATAAGTATTGGAAAAAGAAAAGAACGTAGGGTATTGAGCCAGGGAAATGTATGTCTAGTGGTCTATACCCCTTACCCCAATAAATTTGGACGCCCGATTCGTACAATTTTACAAATATTGACCAGAATACCTGATTCCTATCTTTTACTTTTTGGTTTGAACAGTATTCATTTTATTTTGAGCAATACAAAAATAGTTATTAACGAATTCGAGGAAAATTACTTCCCATATACGTAGTTCTTGAACTAAAACAAGGATTTATGATCTGAGCAATCTTTGTCGAAATGAGCATTTAATGAAGAACATGTGCATTAGGGTGGAACGAAAAAAATAAAGTTTTGATTTTCAATTTGCCTTATCGCGGAAAAATTGCCGTTTCATGTAAATAAGAAGTAAAAAAATATGAGAAATATTGAAGCACGTCTTGAGGTGCCACAAGTAGGATAAAGTAATGTAGCATAGCAATTTTTGAAGTATTTTCAAGTTTTTTTCTTTTTTTTTTCAGAAATGTTTATGCTCATCTTTTTTATTTTAATCTGGTCAAAAAAGCAACTATTACGCCAAAAAGGCCACATATTATTCTTTTTTAATGTTTGGGTTATTTATTGAGGCGCAGGAGCGGATACAAGGGAGGGGCAATGAGAGCGATTGCCCCTCCGTTGAAGATCTCACCACTGGGTAATTTTCAATGTTGAAGCTCAAAAAGGCATTTTTAGACTATCTTTGATGATAGAAAAAGGAAATTTGGGGGCTCTTTTTACGATACGTTTCGCGATGAAAGTTTTAAGCACATATGAGGTCAATATTTGTAAATCAAGACTTGTAGTAGAGGATACGTCACAAACTCAATCGCCCCTCCCTTGAAACATTTCTAGATCCGCCCTTGGTCTGATGTAAATACCTATTCGCCCTTGGACGGACCATGCCGACAAAGTCACCAAGAGAAAATGTTCACTCTCACTACCATTCGAAAAGCAAATTCAAAATTGAAATTAGTTTTCCGATGATGCACTTGCATTCCTCTTCGACCACCCGTGCGATCCTTTCTTTGTTCTCTTGCGAATATCCGCGCGAAACAAAATTAAAATCGGAAAGGAAATTGAATTTCGGCTTTTTCCCGCGGGAATCGTAATTATAAACAGAGAAAACCGCAATGACTGCAATAAAGTCGAAAAATTGAGAAGGTATAAAGGTAAAGAAAACATATTAATGTCTAACATTTTTCCTTTTGACGATAGCACACCTTGAGCAACCAAGGTACATCTCCAGACTCTCCCTTCTCCTTTATTCCTTTCTTTTCGTACGAAGTGAATTATAGTAATTGTTTTTTCTATTTTATACAGACTGCAGAAAAAGAAAATTGAAATTGTGAATTTTTGTTATGGACTTTTTTCTTTTTGGTAGTAAATGAAACCCTTTTTTTTCTGTTTGTTTGTTTTTTTCAAGAAAGCGATACCGAACAACGCAGTTACATCAAGCATCCAGCTTGTGCTTTGTGTTCAATTTTGCATTAGCGCCTGCTACAAAACGGTCAGGGCCGACCTTAGCAAATGCGGGGCCCGATTGGAGGATACTGACTACCCTTTACAGAATGATTATGTTTAATTTGTGGTTTAAAGTATTAAAACCATTTTGAAAAAAAAGGTCTGTTTTACTAATCTCTTTCAAAACAAAAAATAAAAACTGCAACTTACCAAAGCAAGTCATTACACACTAACCTTTCTGGCATTTTTAAGCATTCTCTGACTATCCTTTCGGCGATTACGAAACTAGTACAAATAATCGTCGAATGAATCAGAAAAAGCTTATTGCATCATTTTGGCTTTTTGCTAGAAAATTTTGTATATTCGGCAAATTTAAAGGCAATATAGCAACTTTGATATTCTTTTTTTAAATTGAAGGGCTTGGAGGATGAAGGGGCTAAGTTACATTTTGAAAAATGAGCACTCTGGGCTATGTTAAGCAATAGATACAGGTAAGCAAATAAAACTTGGTACATCAAAAAGTAGATATCATTAGACCGATTTCATTACGCACACTAATAGTCCAGGCTAGAAGGCCATATACCTAAAATTTTTATATATATGAGATTTTTTGGTGGTTTCTATATAAACTTGACCTGCTGATTCCGAATCGTTGAGTGCCAGACTCTAAACCTTGAGCATTTTTGTTAAAATGGCGAAATCCAATATGGCTGCTGTAAAAGGTATGAAGCAAATTAATGGAAACGTGCGTGCAATGAAACATTTTATACACTTAAAAATGATTGTTCTCTTTAGTGAAAATATAATTCTATTGAAAATTAATATTTATGAAAAGTATTCAAACAAAAAAATTATCAAAATGGTAAAATTCAAGATGTCAGCCTAAAAAGTTGTAAGGTTTGATTTTCAGGTGTAAATCATTTTTTAAACCGTAATTTACATGAAAATAGAATGTTTTAACAAAGATAAATGTTTAAAATGATACGCAGGGAGCATTAAAAATGTGATTTACGCTAAAAATGACACTGTAAAAATATTTTGAAACATTCCAAACTTAAGTTTCGAGATTTTGCCGGTTTAAACCAATTTCCAGCAAGAAACAAGTTTCTTTTGCGAAAATAGTTTCCTATATTGATACAAGTTGCATGAATGCGAACTTCTCCCTGGTATGAAACGTATTTTTAGCTACCAGTTGGAAGGTATATCCACCGTGTTTTTTTAGTGTTTCGCCTTCAGCTAGATTATGGATTGTCCAGATTGACTTCACCCAAGTAAGGGAATGTGCAATCTCTCGATATTGTAGTTTTGGATGAATTGCAAACCAAATAAGAAGCTTAGCTATTTGCTTGCAATTTTTGCCTTAGCACTGGCCATATTTGTTAAACTGCTCCAGGAGCTTTCCTCGTAAGCCAGAAAGGTGCCGAACTGCTACCATCAACCTATCTAAGATTTTTTCGCACGTTTTCGATTTCTTGCCGTAAAGTGATTTACTTTTATTTGAAAGGTTTCTGAATTCTTTCGGAATATTACTGACTTTAGCTAAGTAGTAAGTCATAATCACATCAGCTTCTTCATGAGAAACAAAAGCTAGTTGAATTTCAACACCAATCTAATCGGAAAAGAATAGGTATCAGTAACAATTACACATTGACCTGGGGATCGAACACAGTCGGCTCACAACAAACTTAATCACTTGCGTCTTATTTGATAAAACCTTCAGTACGATGTCTCTTTTAGAAAGTAGTGATTTTTCATTAAATTGAAAAACACAATCGACAATTTTCTCTTGTATGGCTCGACGTTGTGACGTACTACTAAATTTATTGTATTTCTCAAACAGATTGTATACCGCTAGAATGGTTTGTATTTCGTGCTTAATTAGGTTTTCTACACCATCAAAACAATTACTCAAGCAACTGGCTTTGCGGTCAAGATACTGTCCACATTGTTGCACATTCACCAAGAATGATAATTTCTTAACGACTCTTACCGCCTACCCTGAAAACTGCCATTAGTTTTGACTCTAGTGCAGATTTAATTGGACCTCTCATATTTCACTCATCATCAAATAAAGCAGTAGGATGAGGAGCCAGTTCATGACTAAATAATTTCTGCAAGGAAGCTTCCCCTTGACTCCATTAAACCATATACCATTCTTGTGTCCAGTGTATGATTTGAATCACAGATTTTAGTCTTCTTTGCGGTGAACGTAACCGTTGTTTTAACCTTCTTAATGTTTAGTGACATCGTTGAGGGCACGTTTTGTCATATGCATGTCACTGTGTCTTGCCAATTTTACCCGAGTCCTCTGCATTTAAAGTTCTATCAATACTTTACGCTTAAGTCTATATCATACCAAGAAAGGGGAAAAAAAACTAAACACATTTTTGCAGAGATGGTAGGTGCAGTGATTTGTACTGTCATTTAAAGTAGTAAAATAAAAAAAGGCTTTCTGTTAAAATAAAGCATCAAAATAGAAACCTTTTCAAATTGGCCAGTGCTAAGGCAAAAATTGTAAGCAAAAATAGCTAAGCTTCTTATTTGTTTTGCAATTCATCCAAAACTACAATATCGAGAGATTGCACATTCCCTTACTTGGGTGAAGTCAATCTGGCTGAAGGCGAAACACTAAACAAACACGTTGGATATACCTTCCAACTGGTAGCTAAAAATACGTTTCATACCAGTGAGAAGTTCGCATTCATGCAATGAGTATCAATATGGGAAACTTTTTCGCAAAAGAAACTTGTTCCTTGCAGGAAATTGGTTTAAATTGGCAAAATCTTGAAACTTAAGTTTGGAATGTTTCTAAATATTTTTACAGTGTTATTTTTAGGCTAAATCACATTTTTAATGCTCCCTGCATATCATTTTAAACATTTATCTTTGTTAAAACATTCTGTTTTCTTGTAAATTACGGTTTAAAAAATGATTTATACCTGAAAATCAAACCTTACAACTTTTTAGGCTGACATCTTGAATTTTACCATTTTGATAATTTTTTTATTCGAAAACTTTTCATAAGTATTAATTTTCAGTAGAATTATATTTTGACTAAATAGTACATTCATTTTTAAGTGTATAAAAGGTTTCATTGCAGGCACGTTGCTATTAATTTGCTTCATACCTTTTACAGCAGCCATATTGGATTTAGCCATTTTGACAAAAATGCTCAAGGTTTAGCGTCTGGCACTCAACGGATTCGGAATCAGCAGGTCAAATTCATATGGAAACCACCAAAAAATCTCATATATATAAAAATTTTAGGTTTGATGACATTTCAATGGACACTGGCCTGGACTATAACGACGAAACCAGAAAACAAAAGAGCTGCAACAACTGCTACAATAAAAATTTGAACTTTAACTACTCGCAATTTCTGTTTTCTCGCTTACAATGTTCCTTCCATTAGAAGTCTCATTTACTCATCTAGCTCTTATTCTTATGAGTTTTTTTTCCTTTAATTTATATTTCTACAAATAAAGCCAAAACAAATCCTTTCACCTTTTTTTATCGGTAAAAATGCCATCCCGTGGCTGCTGTGCTCGTGGCAAGAGCCACTTCTGCCAACCCACAGGTACGCCACTGCTTGCCTTACTAGTTTCAAATGTAGCAAAATGAAATTTAATTTGTTTAATTACGTGGTGCAATCAAGTTCCTTTGTCAAAGAAAAGCTATTTATTTGAACTAGTAAAGTCATTTGTATAACTATTCATCTAAACAGGAAATAATTACTACCCATGCAAATTATTCTGCTTCTCTCAACGTGGAATAAAATTACTTATTATAAAAAATCTTTTTCCTAGACGATAATACTATTCAACAGAATTAACGTGCATTTTAAATGTCATGTCTTTCAAACATATTATTGATAAAAGTCCGGAAGCTTCACGCCATTTTTATTCTTTCCTAAAGAAAGGGAAGAACAGCGCTGCGTGGAACTATTTTGCGTCCTATTTCGATGCATGAGCAGCATTTTAATGAAGAGGATGTTTTGATCAAGCAGACGACAATCTTCGAGGCCTGGAAGTAATTCCGCTGATGAGATATTAAGAAAACTTTCCTTTTTGCACTCTAAATATAAGATGGAACTTTTTTTTTCACTTTTTTTTCTTTTTCTAATGCCAAAACAAACATCCAGGAATATCTCGCTAAACTTGATAACAATGGATAATCTTCTATTTATGAACATTTACTATATACTGAAAACAAGAAGTTTCACACTTGGTAATTTATTGTTTTCCTTGTACAATCACTTTTCATCTAAATTTATAAGCGTCTTACGGTTTTTCGGTGTAAAAACCTTATTGATAGCTCGAGGTATAATTTAGACATTTTTGAGTTTCTTAATTGTCTCGGTAGTGATTTATTGTTTAGAAATTGATCTCAGTTCTTAAAACCGAAGTCAGTTTATTCCTTTAATTATAGGTTTATTAATAAGGTTCATAGCTTTAGTCCGTAATCAGGGGTGCCCGAATGGGAGGTGGCTGTGACCTACGCATAAGTTCTATATTTCTCAAATTTTGTCTAACGATTCGGCGAATTTGGAGACTACTTTTTTTTTTATTCCTTAAATGTCAGACGCGTGTGTGCAATGGGCTTCACATTTTATCATTCGATAAATCTGTATTTCAGAGCCAGAACGACGTAAGTTCAAAAATGGCGATTTTCACTTTTTTGCTTTATTGTAGGTAGAATCTTATTCCACATCGACCCATTAAAACAGTATTCTATAAAACAAATTCCTTCACAATTATTTAGCAGCGTGAAAAGAACCCGAGTCCCATTCTTTGTTTATATCGGACAATCGTTTTCGCCCTCTACTGAAAAATGCTGAAAATGGACTTATGTTAGTCTGGTTCTGAGGTACAGAAATTACGAAGCTTAATTCGGTAGATGAGGAGTCTCATTCTCAACAGAAATTGAGGCGCCACTGTTCGTAATCATAACTAATAACGGACTTAAAAGAGACCTCACACTCACAACTATTGACTTCAGCAGGATTTCTTATAAAAAAGAAACATTTGTATTAAAAAAGTTGGGGAATGTGGAGCAACGTGAAATGACAAAATACTTTTCGTTGATCGCGGCTCCACCTATCTCTCCACACTTAAACTACGTTATTAAGGGTGCTATTGATTCCAATACGAAACAGTTTCTTCTGGAGGTCAGTTTGAGAATACAAGCCATCTTTAAAGTTTGATACTGACTTGCAATATTTTGTGGAACCATCAAAAGTAATTTTAATATAAAAAAGGATAAAATTCTAGTTATTAACGCTTCAAATATGAATCGAGACCTACTGTCGTTCCGTGCAGTGTTTATTTGGTCATTATTATGCATGTTTTGATTTGAAAGTAAAATTTGTTAAATACATTCGAGGCAAAATTAACTTAGAAACTCATTCATTTATTCGTATTTTAATTAGTTCTCGCTCATTCATTTATTTAATTCACTTTTTAATTCATTCATTCATTAGTTATTTCATTTATTTATTCGTTTATTCATTTATTTTTTGTTCATTCAATGGAAAATATTTTTAATAACCGGATAAAAAATGTTTCAATAGAAAAATAATTTTGTGACACATTAAGTATTTTTTATTGAACCAATTGTCACTTCGATTTTAAGGTACAAATAAACTACCAAAAGAGGAAAAATATAATTTCAATTCAAGAACTACTATAAAATACATTGAGCTCTCTTTATCTACTGTAATTTTTAAAATAAATTTCCTGAAAAGAATTGTAAAAAAGCTTTAATAAGCAAGAGCTCTGATACTTTAGGCAGCCGTATAGTGATTACAAAAACTTACAGTATGTGCAAATTTAATGGTGAAGTATATCTACGGCAGCAAAATCTAAACTGCAAAACGGCGCCGATTAACTGAATTAGTTGTTAATTGAATCAATTGCTTTCATGAATCAAATCTTCAAAAATAGAACAATATCCAGCTTTATTAAAGTAGCTACTTTATTGAACCAGCCGCTTTATTGAATCAAAACTGCTTGGAACAAACGTGATTCATATAGATGGCAAAAAACATTGAATAACTGCCACTTTTCTAATTCATCCTATTTTGTTTCAAGATCACTGAAAAATTGTTGAAACAAAGTAGTTTTAAGGAAAGACGTGACATAAAGAGAAAATAAACAAAAACCACCTCCTCTTTATCAAGTTGTGAAAATGAACGTGAACGCAAGAAAATTATGTCTCGAGAGCGGCAATTTTATGCCATTTAAATGTATCTTTCAATGCTCCAGCTGGAAAACCGTTAGTCATGGCACATGACTTTTAAATTGGCTTATTTATGTATTAACCATCCCAGTTTAAATGAATTTAAAGTGAAATGTGGTGTAAAAGCGGAGATGACAGTCGAGACGAAACTAGGTCATTCCCAAAACAAGCATCAGAAAGTGCTAGTAAATTGAAATGGCACTTTTTCAGTGATTTAGTAAAGCATTAACGAATTTACTTTTATGTTCGCATGCTAATTTTCTGACATCGAACTCGGAGAAGCGGCGGCGGTGGGAGTTATTCAACCGATTTCCGCGGAACGGGATGATGGGATAATGGCCGGGATTGTTTGAAGATAACACATTATCTAAAGTTAGCACGTTTTAGTCGTTTGATAAGCCTAGCATGCTTTAAACGTTGCTTTCGTTCAAATTGGAAAATACCATTCAAAAGGGGGGTATCGCTAGCGGGACCTCACTAGATTTATCTTCAAAAAACCTGGAAAACTCGCTCCCTTCAAGTGACTTCCATTTGTAAATAGCATACTTCGATTACACGGGCATCAAATGCAAATCTAACTAAAAACCTCAAGATTATCAGTCTTAGTACTTTGCTAAAGTGTATGCTCGTGCGTGAATTAACATTAAGTTAAAACCTTCTTGTACTTGTGCACTTTTTTACAATTATGTAATTAATATTTCTGATCTGTAATTATGTCTTGAATGTTCTCTAAAAGAGGAATGTTATTTTCAGTAGCTCTAGAAACTTTTGGGGGGTTCTAAAACTGGCACCTTTTTTTTTTCTTTCATACAGGAGCTGGACCTCCTTCCTGCTCTACTAAAGACAAATAAATAATGCTTGTTGATGTCTTTTTTTTCAGTGAATTGTGCACAGTAAGTAGTGATACATTCGCTGTAATTTTTTTCCACAATAACTATTTTTCTAGGATTTGCATAATTCAAATAAATTGAATTGGAGGCACAGCAATCTCTGGCCGAGGGCTGCTGGAAAAGGTAAAACCTAGTCCGACCCACTCACGTGAGATGTATTCTATATCATGAGACTCAGGAGAGCCCCCCCCCCCCCCCGAAGCCCAGGCGCAAATTCCCCCTCTCTAAAATAAAAAAATTTTTACAACCCTCTTGTGCTTTTTATTTTTATTTTTACCTCACTTTTTTATTTTATTTATTTTTTCAAAGGTTTTTTTTTTTTTTTTTCAAATATTATTATTTTTTTTTAATCATAACTATTATTTTTTTATATATTATTAATTTACTTAAAGTTCGAATTATGCGCAGAATAGAATCGCTTTTTTCCCTTCCAGACATTCTAAGCACCAACACACACGCAAAGAAAAGTGTAAATAAAAAAATAAAAAGTAATAAAAGAAATAATTAAAAAAAAATTAATGAATAATTTTTATAGAAAAGAATCGGAAATAATTTAAGGAAAAAAATAAACTAATAAATAATTTAAGTAAATAAATAAATTGATTTAAAGAAATCTCCCGACCCCCATTTTTATGGCGCAACTTGTGTCATAATCACCCTGTGGGCACCCCTGACGAGAATCCATCCAAAATGAAATGCTTTACCTCTTTGGATTTTTTTTCAAATCGCAGCGAGGTGGAGCGTTCAAACTTTAAAAACATGAAATTACTGATTGATATCCATACGTCCTAGAGTTTTTCCATAGAGTTTATCCATACGTCCTAGAGGATCCTTACGTCGTAGAGAGAACTTATAAAAATCCCCTTTTCACCCGTCTGCTGCTAACCTCTAAAATTCAAAGCGAATTCAGTTAAAGCGCGAAAACATACGCTTCAAGTTTAAAAGTTATATTTCATTCAAATACTGTTGTCTGTTAACCATTTAGCAGTCTCATTTTTTCCAGAATTTGGTTTTGCATTGGTCTTAAAAGATCTCAAACAAACAGAAAAAAAGTTCAAAACAATATCCCAAAATCTAAAATAGTGCTCTAAAAGAGAGAGAAGAAACAATCGCTACTTGAAATCTTACTCATTATGCATTCATTTAGTTTCAAAAAAACTCATTTTTTGCTACAATTGTTAATGATAAAGGTATTAATAAAAATGAACAATACTACTTTAGAGACAACGCATTGCATTGTTTTAGGAATATTTCCGCAATTTTCTTGCTCTTTGCTTCCTTTTCCATACATCTCCATGAATCTTTTCCTGCTGAATATATGTATCACTCTGGGATTGAGTGTGCGGAAACTTACCGAAGAAATTCAGACCCAGTTGTAAATAAGAAGCAGGAAGTTTCAGTTAGATTCAAATAAAACATAAAAGCTAAAGTCATCAGACATATACTCTAATTTGAGAGTGCTTTAATTTTAAAATTTATTTTTCAGTTATTAGTAGCCATTGAATTCTAGACTTTCATTCTTTGTGGAAATTAGAGATTATCTAAAAACTCTATGCTTTTAGTTAACCTCTAAAGTATGGACACATAAAAAAATGTTGCAGCATTGTCTATATGTGTATATTTATTCAAAATAGAAATTCACAAAAACTCGAATAATGTCTAAACTTTTAAAACAAAAAAAAAAAAAAAATATTTTTATCCAAAAAAAGTATTGTTAAAGCATATCAAACAAGTGTTAAAAACTACAGTATTTTACAAGAATTTTTGAATATATTTACAGACTGTTGTATTTCTACTACAACAATTCTAAATTTTACAGCTGAATTACATCATTGTCTAAACTTTGGCATCGCAATATATATCCCAGTTAAGTATTTCAAAACTTCTAGGCGGGGTAGGTGCATCCCGACGACTCGAAATCATACATCAATGGGAGTCGGAAATGCTTTCCTAAAGTGATGATGTCACAGAAGCCCCGAAAAAAAAGTGGCCGCAAGTGAAAAGTCTTTTAATAATATATGTATAGTAGTAAAAAGTACATGAGTCAAAGAAAGTGCTCGAAGTTTTTTTCACGTGCTGCAATGCACATCTCACATCTTCAAAGCAAGTAGCTCTGAACTGTCTGGGATACTCATGGCACACTGTAAAAAATGAATGTTGTTTTTACAGTATAAGACAGTTAATTTTGTGGTAATAAACTGTAAAAATTGCTGATTTTACTGTAATAAGCTGTAAAAATTGCTAATTTTACTGTAATAAGCTGTAAAAATTGCTAATTTTACTGTAATAAACTGTAAAATGCTAATTTGACAATTTATTACCGTTCATTTTACAGTTTTAAACTTTAATTTCTGCTGCCAGTATTATACTGTTATTTTTACAGAATAATACAGCTAAATTTTACGGCAATAAACAGTAAAATTTCTAACTTTACAGTAAGAAACTAACATTTCTAGTTTTATAGTTTATTACCGTGAATTTTACAGTTTTAAATTGGAACCTCGGCTGCCAGTATTATACTGTAAAAACAACTGTTAATTTTTCCCAGTGCATAGTCAAATTCCACCGCGTCGGGAAAACATTTCCGGCCCCTCATAGTAAAATGATTTCGAGTAGCGAGAATGCACCCTACCCCTCCTGGAAGCTTTGAAACATTTTACTGGGACACCCTTAATAGAGGTATGGAAATCCAGAGATAGATGAGATAGATACAAATAAGCTGCACTGGTACACACATAACGATTGAAATAATTTTATATCTCAACTAAATATACCTAATCAGCCACCGAAGGCGTTAATCTTAGTAAAAAATAGTAAATGGCATAAAAAGTGAATTGCACAAAAGATGAACCATTTAACCACCGACTGTGACTAGTATCACGTAGATAACCGGAGGGTCCCGGGTTCGATCCCAGCCGATCAAAGATCCACCGCCGTTACTAATGGTGGCTGGGCGACGTAAAATTAAGGATCGTGATCACAAAGTCCTCCAAGTGAAAGATACCTCTGGGGGAACTAGACTAGGGGTTTGCTCGGCCCTTGGTCTGGATCAAAAGAACAGAGCGCTTTCCTGGGCCCTATCCCGGTTAAACCACAAGTTGTGATAGGTACGGGAGAACCCTGGAGACTGAAATGAAGTATCACATACACCTCATATTCAAAATATTAGAATAATTGAGTAAAAAGTGATAAAATGGAAAGAATGTTCTATTTATTTATTTTTTATACTAAGTTATTGCCATTAAATTGCCTATAAATGAAATCTGGAATGCTTATATAATATTTTAACGTAAACAATATGTAAAATAATAATAAAGTAGATATTGCAATAGACTTCTGAAAAAAAATCAAAATATTGGAATAAAATTAACATTGGTTCAAAATATTAGAATATTTTATTTTATGCAAAATATTATTGTATGAATATGAAGTACATGGCAGTTAATACTTTGTAGCATCCACTTTAGCTTTAACAACACCGTTCAATCAACTTGAAATGCTACAAACACGTTGATTACAAACATTTCGATCAATATTAGACTAAATAGACTTTACACGTGCCACTAACTCAGTTTTCTTTGAAGGAGGATTTCCTCGGAGTTTTTTCTTCATTATATGCCACAAGTTTTCGATGGGATTAAGGTCTGGTGACTATGGTGTCCAAAGAAGTACCTTAATGTTTCCCTGATTGAACCAATTCTTAGTCGACACTGATGTCTGAGATGAAGCTAAATCTCGTTGAAAGATGAAATCATCTTCAAACAAATCTTCTGACGAAGGAATCATGTAATATTCCAATATTTCTTGATATATCTGAGAATTAACCTTTTCGTAGACGATGCATAACTGTCCAGGTTCTTTTGCGCTCATGCAACTCCAAGTCATCTCACTAGCCGCACTAGCAGCAACTTTCACCGGGCGTTTAAGACATTCCTTATCAAATGCTTCTTGCTGCATTCTTCAAACTCCAATACCTTGATGACCATATGAAACACAAACTTACTTTTATCACTGAATAATATTTTTTTCCAATCGTCTTCGCTCCATGAACGTCTTGATTTACACAGATTCGATATTGTTCGTTTTCGTTTCACAATCATGAGTGGTTTTGTTTTTGGTACACGTGATTCAAACTTAAATTTATGAAGACGTCTTAATGTTGTCGACATAGAAACTTCAATTCCTCCATCTTTCCATTTTCGGTGCAAGAATTTCACACTTTTGAAACGGTTTTTCTTAACAATACTTTTCAGTTTCTTCTCATCTATAGCAGATGATTTTGGTTTTCGACCGCCATTTTGGCAATTAATTTGAAAATTTCCATTTTTCAAATACTGTGTTAGTATATTGCTACCGCTTGATTGCAAACAGCATAAATAATTTGCAACATCACATTGATTTTTACCGTGCCGGTACAAATCCACTATACACAGTTTAATCGATTCAGGAATATCCCTCACACGACCCATTTCCAAGATCAAAAATCAAACAAACTGCAAAGAGATCTTTAATTTTAAATAAAATCGTCTGCATTTTATCAATGATGCCACCCGTTATGAATTAGTGATGATGAAATAAGAATTAATGTGAAATATTCTAATATTTTGAAACAGATGAAAAAATATTCTAATATTTTGACATTTCAAAATATTTTTTTTTCTATTCCATCTCTTCAAATATGATATTAATTTCAAGATAATAAATAAGTTTAATGAACAATAAGTCTTAAATAAAATCGTCGTTTGCATATTTGCATTTAAAGACATTGCATTACCAAACGATATTTTCAATTTGTAAAAAAAATGTCATTATTCTAATATTTTGAATATGAGGTGTAGATCTAACATTAGATAATAATACTAACTCTGGACCCTCAAGGTATGATACTGTCACCACGACATAAGGGGGGAAAGGGATTCGAAACGGTTCCTAAAAAAATGTTTTCGTGAGTCAAAGGGTTCCCAAGAATACACTGCGACTGGCATCTAAATGTAGAAATCGGCCATTAAGGGCGGAATTCAGGGGAACCGCTGCATCAGCAAGAGTGCGTTGCACGCTGCATCTGCAAAAGTGCGTTTGCGTGCCGAATTGGCGCTTTTGCGCAAGCAACGTTTCACAAGAATCCAAAAACCTGAAAATTTAAGTATGCAACGCACTTTTGCAGATGCAGCGTTTCACCTGAATTCTGCCCTTATAGTTCTTCATAAGCAAACCGAAACCTAAGTAACGCAGAATGTAATCTATAATCAATAGAAAGTGACCGATTATTACGTAATTTTAAGGAAAAACATACATAAGCAACTCATTTTTAAATAATCTTTCGCAATCGTATTAAATAAATCCCCATAATTTTCATCACAAGGTCTAAAATGTTCCTTTAAAACTGATTTTTTCAGGAGATAAACGCAAGCCTTCCTTGGTATTCGGGGGATCGTTTCTCTTTCCATTTTCTTCTTTCTCCTTCGTTCGGTTTTATTTTTTTCCCCTCCCTCGAGCGAAGGCGGCGTTTTTTTTCCTTATCTGTTGTAGAACACTAGGTGAATATTCTGAAAAAAACTTCTTCTCAAATTACTAAGAATCGAAAAAGATACGTAAATAGGCGTTTGACAAGAGATGCGTCTTGCTCCAGCAGCTAAGTAGAATGAGCTCGAGTAGGTAAAAGAGAAAATAAATGAGTAAAGTTGAGTTGCTTCTAGAAAAAGGAAAAAATTACTCAATCTGGATTAAGAAAAGAAAAAAGAAGATCAAAAGCTGTGCTCGAAATGAAAGTTTTCAAATGACAGAATGCATAATCTGAATTTGTCGAGAAAGGATAAATGCAAATAGTTATCTGCAATTCTTTTGACCAATTTTGGTTAACATTTTTGCTTAAAATGTGATGAAGTTGAGAGTAACTTGGTTTTTCTTTTATCGCTTATATGAATCCGACTTTTGTATTCTAAAATCTATTATTCAGAATGATCCCTTAATTGAATCGGCAGTTTGAAGAAGGGAATGAAGATTAAAATTTCAAAATTGGGTTTTTTCGTGATTGTATATCTCCTACTGTAGATACACATGTTAGTGAGAAGAAAAGAACAAAAATCAACCTCCAACATTGATTGATGCAGCATTTAAATCTGTGAGTTGGTGGAAGAATGGAACAAGTCAGGTCTTTGTTCCCTTCTTCCAACTAATTACGCAAACCTAAGGCTAGGGAGCTGCACTGTTGCCGTGAATCTTTATCATTTGGTTGGATAACAAATTCTATCATAACCTACCTACACTGTTAAAAAAATTTCCTGAAAATAACGAAAAAATATACGGCAGCTGAGTTGCCGGAGTGTTTCCGTTTCGTTAATTATATTTCCGTGATTTTACGGAAAAATGACGAACAGAGCGTTCGTCATTTTTCCGTTAGGCATTTTTTCGTTTCGTAATTCTCCGTTCTTCATTTTTTCGGTTCTTATTATCCCCGCTTATACGTTATAGGCTTATACCTATACGCTTTGACTTATATGTATACATGCAAGATGGAAAATTATTTAAATTTTGCAAATTAACAAGCGCTTTTATAGCAGCTTAATATCAATAGCAAATTATCTATGGAAGTTCAGTAAATTAGTCCTTTAAGTGTCGCAAAATGCGTAGATTGTGTAGAACAACAAATGCACAAATTGAAATTTTAAGAAACATTTGAAAATTTGCGAAACAATATAAACATATAAAAAGAACAAACATGGGTAATGTGCTGCCTTATCGTTTTCGTTTGTTCTTTTTATATGTTTATATTGTTTCGTAAATTTTCAAATGTTTCTCTAAAGTTTCTAAAAATTTCAATTTGTTCATTTGTTGTGTTTTCCAATCTACACATTTTGCGCCACTTAAAGGACTAATTTATTAAACTTTCATATATTTTTTGCTATTAATATTAAGCTGCTATAAAAGCGCTTGTTTATTTTGCAAAATTTCAATAATTTTCCATCTTGCATATATAAGTATAAGCGTATAGGTATAATCCTATAATGTAAAAATGTGGGTGATTAAAATATGGGAAAATGAGAAACAGAAAAATAGAGCAATTAAAAAAGGAGCGTAAACTAGCTCACCGGAAAATTATATATATATAAGACAAAATGATGAGCAAAAATGTAAACTTAAAACTCTTACGAATTTTGTTTTTTAGAAAAAGTTTGAAAATATCCGCTCATATACTTCAAACTTTTAAACATCTTGCCTTTAAAAAAAATACTAAAGCAATACAAGAATTGGCTTTTTTTTTTTTCATTAAAAATTTTAGTTCATTAAAATAACATGATTTTTTTGAAAAGATTACATCAATCTCGCATAAAATATTCAAATATTTTGAAGATGGAATGATCAATGCATAGTATTTCTGAGCGCATAACTCCAAAAAATTAAAAAGTATTAACAAGGTGCATTCTTTTAAAAATATTTTCTCTTATGTTTGAATAAAAATTAAGTTCTTCCGAAAGTTCTTTTTTTCCTTTCTGAATTTGAAACATTCGTGGTTCCTTAAAAAAAAAATCCTGTATTGTTACTGATTTCCTCTATTTTCATATATATTTACTTTATGGTGTTCATAGTGATCAACACTTTCAGAAATGCACTCTCAAAATTAACGAACTTTCTTTGTTTTTGATGAAATCACTTCCAAGAATATACCCCGAGCGAACATTTCGTAATTTTTTGGGGATGAATTTCGTCAAATGTAGCGAAATATTTCTTTATCCTAGTATCGTCAAATTGACAATCATTTTCGTAGTTTTGACAACATTAATTTCGTCACATTAACGAAGTAAAGTCATAAAGTAAAAAAGCTAAGTTTTGAAACTAAGCTTTTAAATCTTGATATAAAATTACAAAAATCATTTCACTAAATTTTACTAACCCTCAGCACCAGTAAGTTCATACATGCAACTACTAAAATGCACAATTGGTTTACATCATGAAATAACTAACTGTTAAGTCTGGACTCAGATTAAAATAAAAATAGCAGTAACAAAAATAAAAAGTCTTACCTCTTAAATAAAAATTTTCTTTTTTTTGTTGCTCAAAAAAGGCAACAATAGAGCGAGTAGATTTCAAAATATACTAACACCCCCTTTTGTTGCCCATTTTGAATTTATCCATTGCGATAAACGAAGTCTTCTTAAAAATGTTGAGAGGAAATGCTGGATACCGAATAATCACATGAAAAGATCCAAATTATTTTTCCAGTCAATTTGATTAACTACGCAGAATCCTGGAACAATTCTTCTTCGAATGCTATAACAATAGTCAACGCTCTTCGACGAAGCATTTTCAAATTGAAACAAAATGGCGCACACATAATAACGTCCTGAGGAACACGATTAAATAACATTCGACTGTGATGACAAACGACGAGACACAGATGTCCTCTTTTCTATGCTAATGCGAATAATACAGCTTTCACAGAAGCGTAAACATGCACATTAATTCTCGATGACTTTACGTTACTTTTGCTGCGCACTTTGATTCAGTTATGAATCATTTATGCTGCCGTCGTTTCTGCGCACGCGCCAAGTCTCTTCAGACTGTATCTAACTCTCTCGTTCGGTTATATTTCAACCACAAAACCGGGTAAATTCCGTTTTTTGTTTCTCCAACTTGGTAATTCACGGAATAGTTCCGTTTTTGCAAGGAAAAGTTCTGTTTTGTAACGAAAACGGAAATTTACTGTTAAAATCAGTAAAAATCTTCCTGAAAATTCAGGTTTTTTTTAACAGTGTATTTTGTTTTGATAAAAAATTCAGTTTTGAAATTTCTTAGTGAAAGTTTACAAATATGTCATCCATTTTTAATAAACATATTTTTTGATTATTTTGTTGTCCTAATCAATTTTTTTAAATATTGTTACAATAATCTTTCATTAAACAAGGACTTTTTCAAACAAACATCATACCTGTAAGCTGTTTTACTTGAAAATCCCTATACCATCGCATTAGTTTGAAGAAGGGAACAAATCCAACGACTTTGATGGCCCGTAAATCCTTACATACAATAGATAAACTCAAAATGTAAAATACATCCAATTACTTTAAAGGTAGATAATGCTACAAATGAATCAGAAAAAAAATAAAAAAATAATTCAGCATTTTAGAAGGTTTTTTTCGATTTCCCGAAAAACTACTTTTTGGATTTGTTCCCTTCTTCAAACTTCCGATTCAATTGTAACTTGTAAAATGTTTTCTTATTTAATACTTAATATGAAACGATTATAATATAATATATGAGTTTTTCATTTTAATCTTAAGAATCTCCTGTGTCTTATTAAAAAACAGCGTAAAAATGCAGAAATCAGCAGATTACAGACACGTGTTTCGGGGTTTTGAAGAACATTTTTTTTCTATGCAGAGAAGTGTGATATTTTTGATGTAAAGTCGTCTGACAACTCTATAGCTTGTTGCTAAATATTACATTTAAAACGTTGTTTCTCTTGCTGTGATACTTACTTTGTTGTACAAATATTCATTCTTTTCTTACTTATTTCTACTTCTGCAGGTGCAGCTATATCGTAACTAGAAAACTTTATGCAGATAAATTCACGGATCTTTAGCATGTGTTGACGACCACGACTTCATTTGCTGATTTCAGCGTTTTACCATGAAGGCAAAAGAACATAGGACCTTTCAATCCTAATTAATGAAAGGTCACAGATTTACCTTATTTTGGAGGAAGGTGGAGTGGATGTGAAATTGCGAGACAAAGTGAAATTGCGAAATGGTTTTCCGTTTGCAGCTCCACCACTCTAGCAACTTTTTAACTATGTTCTGAAACATACAGTTTACTTCAGTGAAGCAAAAAAAATTTCGAAAAACCAAGGTGAATAATTATATAATTCATTTTTTAAATTGTCACCAATTCTGTAACATTTTGTGATTAATCAAAAATAATTTTTGTTATTTCAAAATGGGAAAGCTTTTATTATTGATTTGTATATTAATTGAGAACTTATGATGTCCAGTGCTTTAAATTCCAATACATTCGTGTTTGGAACAATTATTTAGGCTTCGATTTTTTTTTAATTCAAAGATTGTGTCAAAATAATGCTGCCCCATAAACCAGTATTCACAACTAATTTTTCCTTTCTCTTTTAATAAGGTTTTCGTTTCTTTAGTTTTTATTTTCGTCGTTTTTACTATTATTTTTCATGAAAACAAAATATTAAATTACTTCTTCCTAGAGAGTGATTCCTCCCACAAAATTTTAAACAGATGATGAGCTCTCTTTTCCTGTTAATGTTTAGTCCAACTTGTATAACAAACATATTATATTTCTAATTTTCAACTAAGTTTTGTTATTGCATTTCTCAACTATACATCAGTTTAAACTGTTCTCCATTTCTGATTAAAAGTTTTTTGTTGATTTGATTTTATTTTATTTCCCGTTTCTTTCGGTAATGTTGATCATATAACCGGAAAAAAAATTCTGCATAAGCTCCCATATGAAAAGAATGAGCGTTTAGTTCCGGTCACAGTGAAGTAACAAGAGATGGAGAGAAAATAAATACGAAATGCCGGAAGTCAGACAGGTGAAGATGTTCGTGAGAGGTTAAGTATGACACGAAGACGAGGGGGAAAAAAAACAAAGAATAAGGTGGACACGAGAGGCCTCGAAAGTACAAAGCAAACTTTTTTGGAGACCCTTTCATGGGGGAAACATAATGCAGTAGAACACAGTTCTACTCGGAGCATTACTTTTGTAAGAGCTTTTTATTTCTTTTTTTTTTAAATATTGCAAAATAAAGCAAATTTCAGTTATGCACTTCACGCAAAGAGCGAATATGTGCAGTGGCGTAGGAAGGGGGTGGTACCCCGATCCGGACCTCGGTCCCTTGAAGCTCAAAATTAAACTCTAATAATGAAAGCTGAAGTTATTCCATTCTATTTAAGATACTTTTTTTCATCATCTAATCAGTTTTCTGTATTTATGATGACTGTCCATATAAAACTGAAATCAAATATTGTATGCTTCTGTTTACATTTTCAAGTATCAAAGTTGGGTATGTTAAAATTGGACACCCCCCTTGAGGACTTCCTTGCTACGCCACTGAATTTGTGTAATTGTCAGAAAAGATATTTAAACAATTTGGCAGTAATCAATTTAAAGTTAACTAAAATCACAACGAAAACGCTTGTTACTGTTTTTTTTTTTATTATGCCGTAAGCCTTTAATTTCAATGCAATGCATAAGTTTTAACCACAGAGTAAAGATACATAGAGAGAGTGTGTGGTAACCTTTCCGCCGGCAGAACCTACCTGGCTTTAACCACGTGATCTAAAACCACCGCAGCGAATCATAGCATGCATTTCTATGGAGATGAACTGTTGTTTTGAGATAAAATGGTTTCTAAATGTTGTGCATTTGGATGCAAAGAAAAATCGGTCAAGGGAGGACCAATAACATTCCATAGGTAAGTTTAGTCTGTAATAATATCTCAGTTATTTTCAAAACTCTTGCTTTAATTGTTAAAAATAGAGTTAGAAAGATTTTTATCACTTTTTTGGCGGGTAACATTTTATGAACAAAATTAACAATTTTAGTTGAGCGTTTTCGCTTGCTATCTTTCATCACACAGAATGCATACAAATCCATATCCTCACCGATAGTGTAAATCTGTGACTTCAAAAAGTTCTATTTCAACAAATTAATGTTTTTGCATAGTTTGTGGGGAAAGTAAAGCCTTGATTTAAATGCCATTAAATTACTATTTAAACATTTTATTCAATTAGAAGTATTTGCCCTTTCTTTCTGGAAAAAGTTACAGCAAAAGTGAAATACTCTATTTTTCGTAATTCGACCTTTTTGCACCATTCATCTGTCGGTACGACCTTATACCGCGCAAGCAGAATGAAAGGGCATGTCTCAAAAATTGCATTTAAAATAAATCACCTCCCCAACTTATGATGTTTTTTTATTCATTCTCTATTGAACTATGTGTAACTAATTATCAATTGTTTGTACATACGTAAAGCAACTGTTTTTTTAAAGATTATTTCTCGCAATTTCGGGCGGGGAGGGGGGGGGGTCTCTGATAGTTTTCCAACAGCTTAGCAGGATATTTTGTTCCTGTAAAGAAGTTTCAGTGAAGATTAAAGTTATTTCATTTTGGCCTTTTTAGTAACTTATTGATTGATGGTTGAAAAGGTTATGATTTTTTTTGAACAAATTGTACTAAAAGCTAGAGAATTCTAGTTTCTAAGAGAGGGCTTGAGCCCCCACCCCCGTCTCCCCCCATATGGGGGCCAGTGCCTACCACCTGATGAAAGTTTAGCCAAATTTAGAATTTATTACAGACCGAGAGAGGATTTCAAAACTATTTTGAGAAGTGTCCCTTTCTCGTGGGATATCGTTATGAATATTACATGCAAATTAATTATCTAAATATAGATTTCAAGGACTAATATTTGAGCAAATTTTTTCTTTTCGAAGTACATGTTCATTAAGGATTTTAATGAAAGTGGTACATTTTACGAAGATTGAAAGGTAAATAGATGCTTGTGTTAAAATGAAAACACCCTTTGACAAATGCTGGTGTAAGATAAGTCAGAATTTTTACCTCTGTGTGTGTGTGGGGGGGGGGGGGAGAGTTCCGGCATGTTGCCTGTTTTCAAGCAGTAATACATATCACCCTGGATTTCTGATAAATGTTGCTCTTTTTAAATACTGCTATAAACCTTTAAAGTTTAAGTCTTGAAATCGCTTTTTTGAAACTATATTTGGTGCATTCCCCCCCCCCCCTCAACTCCAAAAAAAAGAAAACAAAAACTTTTGAAACCTAAAATTTGAAACAAGTAGAAAAATCTATTTTTCTATTTCGTGCCATGGATTGTTTGTCGGAGATGGAACTTGCAAGCAGCAAATAAACAAATGTCTCGCGAAGCGATCGGAATGATCGAGCGAACGAAAAGCGCAAGGAAGCATTTGCCTACCAACAGCTTGCAAATGATCGCCAAAAATTTTAACGCGCCAGAGCGTCAGAGAGAAAGAGAGGGTTTCGTTGTAGATCACGTGATTCCTCTTAGCGCTACTGACATCCACTGCTTCATCGGGAGATACGCGGTCTATTCATTTTTAGTCTGTGGTTTTAACACAGAACAAATGTAAGATCGAAAATAATTCGATCTTGTGCATTGGGGATAGAACCAGCGCAATTCTCCCACTTATTCTTACACCGGTCGAAGTCCTTCCTCTGTCGTTTTCGACCAATCACGTGTACAAAATCGCTTCCGATTCACCAATCTGATATCAAATTAACGCCACGAGATCGAGTCGAAATCTACATCGAAGTTAATCTAAGAAGTACGAGAGTATGGCTGGTTATTCATATTCAAACACGACCTAGCTGCATGGGAACCCATAAGGGGAGCAGATAACGCCACGAGATCGAGTCGAAATCTACATCGAAGTAAATCTGAGAAGTACGAGAGTATGGCTGGTTATTCATATTCAAACACGACCTAGCTGCATGGGAGCCCATAAGGGGAGCAGAAGGCTTCCCGATACCTCCTTCTAGACATTAGTACTTAAAATTTGTACGATAAATTTTGTACAAAAATATCAAAGCATTTCAACAGAAGTCATTTATGATTGACTGCTATTAAAAATTTCCTTAATTAAACGTTTAATTCAATTTTTTTCTGCAGTGAGATTACTTTCAGAATTGTAAAAACGTACTTTCGGAATTACGCAACGATAACAAATTTGTCTTCTGCTAAAAATATTACTTCATTTTATATTAAAGCTGGAAGTATTATGCTCCCAGTGCCGCTAATTACAGTAAAACATGTCCAACATTACCGTAAGAACACCAGAGATCTAAATTCTCGACAATATAAGGACAAAATTCCCTAAAAATACTAATTATTTTCTAATGAGGACCTTAGATCCAATAAACCCTCATTAGAATAAGGTAAAAAGGAAGCTAGTACGGAAACTGGTAGACAGTTCAAGGAGAAAAAAATCAGTTAAGACCTTAAAACCAAAAGATATAATCTCCCTCTGAAGCTCCATGTTTAACTTCATTTGTAAACTAGCCGGTGCAAAAACTACTATGAATTGTTTCTCTTTAATTTTTACGACTCGACTAAGGCAAATACGGTGGGGGGGGGGGGGGGGGACAAAAATCACTTTGTTGTAATTAAATGTCAGTTATATATCTGAAAATTTTACTTTCGCAGAAATAGCTTTTTTTTTTCAAGGAACTTTCTTTAAAAACGTCATTGTGATAACAATTTTTCTCCGTAAAGTGTTAATTTTTCTTCGAAATCAGTTAAAGTTGTCACAAACCATTCACTAACTATGATTTGAAGAATATTTCGCTTTATTAAGTTTTTCATTCTTCCTCCACTTACACTTCTCCGCTCAATTATGACGCAACAGTTACGTGAATGTAAATATTTACCGCGACAATATATAGAACACATTAATCAACAGCTCGAATCTTCAATCAGAACAAATTACCTTATGCATGACGAAGGCTTTTTCTCCAGAAGAACAAGTTGCCTTTCGCAAAATTATTTTGCTGAACACTTGACTTCACATTCCATTGTCCCCGTGCCTACCGCAACTCGTGGTTTCACCAGGATGGAGCTCTGAAGAGCGCTCTGTTCTTTTGATCCAGACCGAGGGCCGAGTAAACCCCTGGTCCAGTACCCACAGAGGTATCGTTTCACTTGGAGGGTTTTGCGACCACGAGCATTTGTAACGTCCCCCAGCCACCATCAATGAAGAAGGTGTATCTTTGATCGGCTAGGATCGAACCCGGGACCCTCCGGTTACGAGTCCGACGCATTACCGATCGGGCTACCACGGTCCTCCGAACACTTGACACAGAGAAATTTTGATTGATTTCAAATCAAACTTCTCTCCCAAAATAGTCTCATTGACTTTCATTTCAATGATCCGTTGCTTGAATTTTGAATTTGTGCAGTAAAAGTAATTTGTATGTACGTATATTTTACTGCACAAATTCAAAAGTCAAGCAACGGAATTTGCATTCTGTATTTTTTGCTTGTATGTACGTACGTACGTATGTATGTATGTATGTATGTATGTATGTATGTATGTATGTATGTATGTATGTATGTATGTATGTATGTATGTATGTATGTATGTATATATGTATGTATGTATCTAGCATAACTCAAAAACGGTATGCCGTAGAACATTCTCGTTTGGCATGAGGTTCTGAGTGGGGTCTAGTTGTGAACCTTCCTTTTTGGTTGCATTTGAGTAATCTCAAGGGGTCTTTTACCCATTTTTGGGGGTAAATCTGTTAATTCCAATGCAGACTTAAGTGATGACGTGATTTGGCTACCATTTGCCGATGTATTGCCAAGCTTTTGATCGCCAAGTATTTGTCGCCAAGATGGCGATAAATTTGGTGAAAAAAATTATGTTTCGAATTTGGGTTCAATTTAGTGCTATTGGCGATATTTTGAGAATAATCCACTGAATGAAATTAAAAATCGGCGATATTTAGAACACAAATCATTGTAACGTATTTCTTTGCATTGATTGGCGACAAACTGGGGGTGAAAATGTTTAACTTGTTATCTTGCTCACCCTGAGACGCTATTTCAGCATTTAAGGCATCTATTATGAAATTTAAACGTAAAAGGAAGTAGTGTGAGGTTTATACGAATTTTTTTTTTCTTTTAAAGTTATTCAGAACATTTTGAAACTGCGAGCTAGTTGCCCTTCTGTAATTTGCTGCAAGGTCATTCTACTGTAGTTTGTTGTAAAATGTCCTCGTACTCAAGGGCGTAGCTAGGGGGGTAAAGGTAGGTGCAGCTGCACCCCCCTAGATCAGAGCCATGGGAGGTCACTGTGACTTCTCATTTTATTTATTTTTTTGACAAACGATTTTGTCCTCTTTCATGCTTTTCATATTCAGTATTGTTTTGATTTAAGCTTTATTGATTAATTTTAACTTCTTTGGTAACTGACGATTTTGCCGAATTTATTTGTGTATTTATTAATTTTGGATGTGCATTTGCTTTTTATTTGTGTATATAATTTAAGTACTTTAATTCATAAAACATTTAAAGTAAACCATATCATTTATTCTAAATAAGGATGATGTTTTTCTTTTTTGCCCATTTCTTTGTTTACGTAAAACACAGGTTTTAAAAACATATCACTCACATTTTTATCTAATTTTCTGTTATTAAGTTTTGCATTGTGGTAAAATCATTTCATAAAAAACTACTGGTTTGTTCTTTTAGAAATATTTTATACCATCCATTGGTTTAAGGTGTGCATAACTGAATAAAGTATAGATTCTTTGAGTTCGTAATTTCTTCCTTTTTTTGTGCGAATAGAATTTCAAGCACTTTTTTCTCTTTCTTTCTTACTTTTTTCTTTCTGTTTTTATTGAAAAATTTGACTTTTATGCTAATTTTTGGGAACTTTATATAAACTGTGCTATTATATCTAGTATTGATTACTTTTCAGAAAATGATAGTAAGCTTACCTGTTTTTGAGGAGAAAATTGTTAATTTACTGAATGAAACTCAATTTTACTGAATGATATAAAAATAAATAAATAAAATAAAAGAATGCATACTTATCTATGTCGACCAAAAGAGACGTGAGGCATCACGAAAATAAATAAATTAATTAATTAAAGAAAAAATAAAATAAAGAAGTTCAGCCTTGCAATACTGTCTCACTGTTTTCAAATTTCATCAGCCAATTTGTATTGGATAAGCACTTTTTGGGAGGTCACAGTGACCTCCTATTGGGGTGCCACTGCTTGCACCCCCCTAACGTGAGTCCTGGCTACGCCCTTGCTCGTACTCGGTGCCAAATCTCGTTTTTTAGCCTACTTTCCCGTTAAAAATAAAAGAGACGAAAAAAGCATTAAAATTGACTTAATGCATCTAAAAAATGTCGCCAAGTTCAAAAAATATCGCCAAGTCCAAAAAATATCGCCAAGTAAAAAAAATATCGCCAAGTAAAAAAAAGTCAAAAAGAAACAAAACAATGAAATAAATATCGAAAAATTAAAAATTTGAAAGTAGGGTATTGAGATGGGGAATTTGTGTGTCGGTCTGTCGGTCGGTCGGTCTGTCGGTCTGTCTGTCCCCCCCTAATAACTTTTGAATGAACATTCCGATTTGGACGAACTTTTTTTTGTTGGAAAGATCTCGGCGAGTACAGCTCATTCCCATATTTAATTTTTTGATTTGAACAATTTTTGGTTCAACTTTGAGCCGTTCAAACAACCGGTCCCGCGATACTAACTTTTGAATGAACAGTCCGATTTGAACAAACTTTTTTTTGTTCGAAAGATCTTTTCAAGGATACTTCATTCCCGTATCTACATTTTCGATTTGAACAATTTTTCGTTCAACATTGAACCGTTCAAATAAGCCCTCACACCTAATAACTTTTGAATTAACAGTCCGATTTAAACAAACTTTTTTTTGTTCAAAAGATCTCGGCAATGATGCTTCATTACCGTATTTAAATTTTCAATTTGAACATTTTTTTCGTTCAACATTGAACCGTTCAAACAACCTTTCCCCACCTAATAACTTTTAAGTGAACCGTCCGAATTGAATAAACTTTTTTTTGTTCGAAAGATCTCGGAGAGGCTCATTCCTATATTTCACTTTTCAATTTGAACCATTTTTCGTTCAATGATGAACCGTTCAGAAAAAATTTTAACATGAGCGCCTACGGAGAAATTTAAATTGAATGTTGATTCTGAACTTCAAGGCGGATTTCCTTCAAACTAACTTTGTAAGAAAATGGTTTTGATAAATAATGTATTGTAAAGTACTTTTCTGAATAATCTTCTGTGAGGACTCTGATTCCGACTCCGACTCCGCAAACATGGCGGAAATGCAGGCTCAGAAAAAATGACTGACTGGGCAGACGATTTTTTGTTTATTTATTTATTTGTTTTGTTTAATTTATTATTATTATTTTTTTTTATCAGACGATTTTTTTTTGTCAACAAAAATTTTTCATTCACGAGAGCATTTTATTCCTTATTTATATTTAACAACTGTCAACGGATTAAAAATGAAATTCAAGACATTTTATTAACGAACGACTTTTTTTTCTTTCCTTGATAAAATGTGTTTTGAAGTTCTTTGTACTTTTATTTTATTTATTTATTTTTTTTTCTTTTGAAAACGATTGTGGAATTTTTCTACGGAAGAACTGTAACAGTTATTCTTTAAAAGGTGCGACAAAACTTTATTGACTCGTTTATTTACTTTTTACGTGTCTATTTTATCTGATGAGAGGGGTATATTTTGCTTTCAGAAATCAGCTTTAAGTGCTATAAAGATATGTTTGACATAATTTTTAGTTTCAGATAATCAAGAGAATATTGATCAGATGCTAATGCCGATGTCGATGTACGGGAAAGTAGGCTCGTTTAGTTCTTGACAGAACTTCTTGTTTTACTGTAGAAATACAGATAACGAAGTTATTTATAATTTTTAACTCTTATTTGTCTTTTTGAAGATGAAAAAATATAAACCTCTCGAGATTTTGCATTGAGTACGAGATATTTCAAACTAAATGCTGTAGAATCTTTACTAATATATAAAGCTGTAGAGTTTGTTTGTTTGTTTGTTTGTTTGTTTGTTTGAACGCGCTAATCTCAGGAACTACTGGTTCGATTTGAAGAATTCTTTTTGTGTTGAATAGTCCATATATCCAGAAAAACTTTAGGCTATAGTTTGAAAAGATTCGATAAGCGATTCGTTTTTTATTCGAATTCAAGGCAATTTTCTCATAAATCGCCGAATACTGGGGTTAAAAATTACTTGCACATATTAATGCTACATATCGTTGGAAGCAGAAAAATTTTGTCCGTCCTATGCAGTTTGTTCCGATTCTCTAACTTAAACACAGCACAAGTTATTCAATTTTTAAACTTGCCTTTTGCAAGGCTTCACCCGATTTCTTGCAATACTTGGTTCATTAAAACCATCAATAAAAAATAAACTAATTATTCCACAGTTTTGGTTTTTACGCCATTGGATAGAGCGATATTTTTAACCCCAGAATTGATTCGACTTACAGTCGAAGAACCAAGCTTTTATCTCCACTAAAAAGAAAGTTAGAAGCGTTTGAACTTTGAGTTTGAAAACCTCTTTCCTGATCAAACTATTAACGTTTTATTGCGTTGCTATGGCGACATCTTTTAAATTCATTGTTGGTGTCCTTTTCTTCATTTCGTTTCTTAAAAGCATTTCGTTTTACGGCGTTTCAACAAGGCAAATAATGCGATCGTCCGTGTTTCACTTGAATTCCTGCATACTTAATGGCTTATATTTTTTTTCTGGTACCATTTTGAAAATGTGTCTCAAATTAAATTGTAATTCATGTTTTTAGCAGGGATTTTTTTTTGGCTGCGATCTAAGTATTAAAACAACTTTTTTGTTTGGAATTTTGCAATTAATGTTACAGGAAGAGAGCGGTTTGGAAATATTTGTTTTTGGTAGGGAATTGTATTTGTTTATTAGGGAGAGTGTTAAATATGTGCTACTTGACATTGTTTTTATTCCTGAGGAAGCATGTACAAATAATGCGATTGACTTTTTTATGCGGGAAAGTTTTTTAGCGAGCCGCTTTAGCGGGAAGTAGTTTTTTGAAACCGGTTTCGCTAAAACTTTCCTCCCTCCTTTAAATGCGAACCGCCTTGGCGGCGAGTAATTTGTTTTAAGTTTCCTTACTACTTTAAAGGCGAGTCGCCTTGGCGGCGAGTAGTTTGCTGAAACTTTCCTCGCTACTTTAAAGGCGAGCTGCCTTGGCGGTTATATATCATTATATACCGCCTTGACGGCGAGTAGTTTATTTAAATTTTCATCACTACTTTAAAGCCCGTGCGACGCCGGGCCCCACAGCTAGTAACCTATACTTTCAAAATACATGATCTATAATTATTTTAATACTATGACTATGATTTAAAAAAGAAAAAAAATCCGAACTGAATAAAAAAGCTAATATGAGATTTCATTATTTAGTACTTGAAATGTAGATTGCAGTAGCAGTAATGATTGCATGATGTTGCTTAAAGTTAAACTGTAATTGTGTTAAATACTGAAGGTGCTAACAATTGGGTACGACATCTCACCTTGTGTATACTACATTAGAACTTGGTGCATAAATCATTTTTGACAAAACAAAAGTGTTGCATTGGGAGAATCCATGGTATCACCTATGCATGCATGGGATAGCTTAATAAAGCGAAAATAGTGAATAATTGGAATAAGGAACAATTTACATAACACATGTTTCACTAAAAACCCGTTTACATTGACCTAAAAGTCAGTTGATTGGCGGTATTTTCAAACTGCGGTAAGAAAATTCCCTGTGCTAAGGGGAAATATTCGGATCATTGCAGGTACAATTTTCTTTCCACCCTTACTTGAGGAAAGTGGGTAGGTTTAAAGCAGCAAGGCTACACTAGATAGCGTTTTATACAGGCTTCTTCATTTGATCAAAATCCTTGGGATAAAAACGGAGGTCCTTTTCCAGCGACATCTATCGAATTTTATGGTAACTAACATTTCTACAAATCAAATAATAAAAGACAAAATTAAAAGTTAATTTGTTGGCGACCATTTTACAATTTGGCATTCAATTCTATTTTAGTATATTTTAACGTTATTTAATAGCTCGTTCGATTTGTTGGTTTATTCTGCATTTTAACGGCTTTATTTTAATTAGTTAGCGAATTATTTTTCATTTTAATTGATTCTAATTATTAATTAACTATGAAACGACACTGGCACCGCAGAGTGATAAATGGCGATTTTGGAACGATAGTTCCGTCAAAACTTTTGATGAGTTTAGATGGTCAAATTAATTTATTTGGCGATTTTTTTACATTTTAATGGAAGTTCTCCGTAAAGTTTTTGAGAATATTTCAATAACCGAGATCTTTGGTAGTATGTACGTTTCAGTTATAGGTACGTTTTTTAACTTGGCGATGTATTTTCTTACCACCTAAGCGAAGATTAAAATTTTAAGCTTGTATCGTCTTAATGGTTGCTTCTTTTCTCTTATTTTGCATTTTAATTTAAATTTCAATGATAATAATGGCTCGATATATTTATTCAACTTATTGTGTTACATGCTAATGAAGCTTTTGAAGTTGATTTGGCGAGTTTTTTAATAAGAATTCTCACATTATTTTGCAGCTTTTTTTCAGTTGGCCCATTATTTTACTTTCAAGTATTAAACGTATGTGTGAAATTAGAAACAAAAAAGGGAAGATTTCGGTGATTGGAAGTCTGGTTATCTTTCACTATTGGCGTTAAATCTTTGTGTCCAATTTATAAGCGAGGGAAATACTTCCTTTGCAAAAAAAAAAATAAAGAGCAACAAAATAAAGTAATTATCGCCAAAAATTTGGCAACCACAGCAGATTCCCAATTATCGAAATATTATCAATGTGTGAAATTTAACATAAAAAGAACATTACCTTTTTCTTTTGTATAAATGAAAACAAAATTTTACAGTTGGTCGTCGTTAAATTGTAGTTTTGTTTATTTTTTTCGTACTTGCTCTTTAGTACCAAGCGATTATATATGCTCATTTCGTTGTTACTAAAGAAATTAATATGTTTTGTTGTCAATCGTCTTTCCGTTGAACACTAATCGCTTCATTGCAGGGCATTCATTCTGGGGCATAAAAAGGAAATGTCCCTACAAATAGATTCGCCATTTATCGCTCTGATGGGTCAACGCTATCAAAATGAACATCTGAGCTTTTGCGTAGCAATTAAGATCGTGTGAGCAACAATAATGAAACAAAATAGTAAATAGAACAATATTATTTCATTGCTACATTTTTATTTATCGGCTGCGAAGAAAAGCGTATATTTTATTAATGCAGAGATGGCAAAATTAAATGCCATTGCTATATGTTGCTAATTCGAAGAAAGTAAACAATGAATGAATGTCGTATGACTGAATCATGAGTTGCGACCGACTTTACCTGAAAAGGGAATTTATTTCCCCTAAAAAGCAGTACTAAGAGGGCCTTCGGCATCAATTCACTCTGTACTCCACTTCAGTTAACTATATCAATATTTTTCAACCCTTAAAGATAGGATAAACATCACTTTTTACAGCAGAAACAACATGCTAATATACAGGGTGTCCACTCCTATCGTGGACCAATAGCTGATTTCTAAACCGTTAGAGATAAGCATATAGTTTATTTGGGAAAACATCTCCAAATTATGAAAGGAATTTTGTGTCTATTCAATGTTTTTCAAAAAATCAAATTTTGAAAGAGTTATGAAAATTAAATTTTTATACAGCCCCCCAATCCTATCAATCATATTTAGTAAAACATTCTTGACACTGTAACATTTAAAACTAAAAAAAAATCACTCTTCTACGACAAAAATTGACCGAGTTATGACGTTTTGAAAAATCAAGATTTTGAAGGATTTCGCATACGGTCCCTTAAGCGATCTCTCGATGATGTCATGAAACAATGCAAAATCTTGATTTTTCAAAACGTCATAACTCGGTCAATTTTTGTCGTAGAAGAGTGATTTTTTTTTAGTTTTAAACGTTACAGTGTCAAAAATGTTTTACTAAATATGATTGATAGGACTGGGGAGCTGTATAAAAATTTAAATTTCGTAACTCTTTCAAAATTTGATTTTTTGAAAAACATTGAATAGACACAAAATTCCTTTCATAATTTGGAGATTTTTTCCCAAATAAACTATATGCTTATCTCTAACAGTTTAGAAATTAGCTATTGGTCCACGATTGGAGTGGACACCCTGTATGTAAACAAACATTTAGGAGGTCCTTTTTCAGCGCTCTCTAGCGGGCAAATCTTTACCATTGATGTTTTGAGTAATGAAGAAGCCTGTATAAAACGCTATCCAGTGTAGCCTTGAAAGCAGTAATTGAATTGCAGGTTGCTATGCCAACGAGTGCTGTCAGAAAAATCTACTCCCGAATTTACATCGGTTTGCTACTTTCATTCGTAAGTTCGCCAGTGTTGTTTTCATAATTTTTTACTGCCAGTTAGCAAAACGCAAGCGTTATGGAAAATTACAGAATTTCAATGTTTTTTTTTTTTCTAAGACATATGTGTAAAGAACGATTTTGAGTTTCAACGAGTGAGGCTTCGCGTTTAGAATAAATCAAGACACAAAGAAAAATGAGGATGAACCTCCACTACGCTGACTTAACCATAATTTTCTAAAATTAAATTTTTAGTTAGCTTAGTTCTCAAGTGTGAATAGAATTTTTAAAAAAAGTCTTGACTCTGTTCCAGTTAAAATACAATAAATGAAACGATTCTTTTGATGTGACAAAGCTTAGGAAATTAGGAAATCAGAGCGATGAAACGAAGATAATTATTTTTCCCATTTCCCTTGACACATTTGCTTTTAGTTAATTCAAAGATTTACATGGGACAATAGTTTGTATTTCCAGTCTGTCCTTTTACATTGTTTAGTAATAATTGAGAGCATCTGTATTCTGATGCGGTATGGCTCTCTGTTCATCAGTTCCTTTACCATTCCGACCGATTGCAGCAATAAAGAAGCAGCCGCCTTGTTATTTTTCCGTTTCTGCGACAGTCATTGTTTCCCCGAAATAGAACACTACGGTGAAGTTCCAAAGGTTAATAAAACGGCACCATTGCCACAAAAAACAACAAAAATGTCTAAAAAGGAGTTAAAAGAGCTTTCCAATATGATAGTAAGCGATTCGTTAGTGTATCTAGGTTTCCTGTTTCGGCGCCACCCTATTTACTCGAGGGTCAATGCGCATTTAGTAAGCTCTCCTCCAGAGACACAAGAGAATAAATTGGACGCGAGCTAAATACTCTCCTCATAAAAGTTTTGAGTTTTGTCTCTCCCCTGCAAACGCCCCTCGTTTTGAGGCAAAATCTAGGCTGAGGCGCTCAGCTCGATGAAGGATATTACGGGCTACTTCTCTGTGTTAACTTTGCTTTCAACAATTGGATGCGAATGCGCTTCCAAAGATAACGACAGCACACCTAAACAAAACTTCCTTCATTTGATAGCTTATACATACTCGCGTGATGTTGGAAGCTATTCCTTTCCCTTTAATTTTTTTTTTTTCGCAAAATTTTTTTTATTTTTAATTGCCTTCTGTTTCTTCGTAAACTTAAAATTATTATTATTATTATTATTATTATTATTATTATTATTATTATTATTATTATTATTATTATTATTATTATTATTATTATTATTATTATTATTATTATTATTATTGTTGTTGTTGTTGTTGTTGTTGTTGTTATTACTACTACTACTACTACTTCTACTATTATTATTATATAATTAATGTTGTTTATCATTCATTATTATCATTTAATCTTCATTACTATTTTTATTAGTATTTATTTGTTTATTTAGTTATTTTTTTAAAAGCAACTTCATCATCATTGAATAGACCTATAATGAAGAATAGGTTCAAATTTTAGTCATTGTGCATTGGCTGGAGATAATTTAGTTAACTAAAAATTAAATTTCTTAATTAATTCAGTTCAGTCAAACCAGAATATATGAATACTATAGGAAATAAATCGGTTACCATGAATTTCTCTCAAAATTTTTTTCTCCTCTTCTTCTCCGTAGAAATGTACTGCCGTTTTCTCCCCATCCATCTATATAATAATAATGTTTCTTAACAATTTCGACACTCCTAAATAATGTACTTCAGCAAAACATAGTTGCTACTCTCTCCCTCATCATGGAGTACGCCGGTATACCTATACATAAATTCATGCCCGTCATTAAGGGGGGCGGGGAGGGTCAATTGCCCGCCCCCTGGCTTTAAGAAACCAATGTATTTGTTAAAAGTGGGCGTGGTTTTTAATGTTTTCCGATGAGATTGCGTTGTGTTTGGTCCCTTTGCCCCCCCCCCCCCCCCTGGAAAAACTTGAAATGACGTCCCTGCATAAATCATCGTTTCTAAAATAAATATAATTATGTGAAGAAAAAAATTACCCATCATGCTGCCAATTAAATAACGATTGTCGATAAAGGAACGTTTTATCATAAATGGGGGGGGGGGGTAATCAGTCATTTATTTATGTGTACTTTATTTGGTTCAGACGCGTCTGTAAACCAGATATGATTTTAATTAACCTCTTTTGAAGTCAGATGGTGATTAAAATCATTCTGGGAAAGAGATAATCTTGCAATTTTCATGAAAGAGTTTGATTTTATCTGATAAGTCTTGTGCTTTATTTTTAAAAGTTATGATTTGATGTTTCACAATTAGTTTTATAAAAGCGCATTTATCGGAAAATGTAACTTGCACCGTATATTTGTTCTTTCAAAACATTTTTACGTTTAACAAAGTATTTAGGATTATTCAGCTTCTGGAAAACTTACCTAAAGTTGCGATATTATAGACTATGTACCAGTTTTAAGTTGGAATTTGCGAAGTTACAATTTTCAAAAATATCGGCAAAATTCCAAAGTATTGCTCTCAAAATTTTAAAAACATAAATTTTGAGAAAAAACATCATCTTCACGTGTTTCTTTATGGGATAAAAAAAATACCGAAAAACCAGCTTAAATAATAATAGAAAAAAGAACTTGCATTTAAAAACTGTAATAGTAAAATAACGACAAAAAAAATTGACGTATATTCTTAGAATTTGAATGTGTTGATGGCTCGAATTTTAAAACTTTATTGAATAAATATTTATTATTGGAAAATATTATGGCGAATACATACTTGTATTTTCGACTAAAGTTTAGTTTTTGGCTTCAGTGGCGTTGAATATAATAATGTGCCGGCCACCTTGCTAGGGGTCAGAGAAGTCTTACTACGGATGGGGAGGTTCCAAGTTCGAATCCCGGTATAGGCATAGATGTGCTTTCTCTCTCCTGTTCTTGTCCTTTTTTGTGTGAATGTATTGCTGCACTGTGAATGATTGCATGTACCCTATAGACGGATCCCTATGGCACGTGTGTACTGTAGAAGTCGGACTTCACACCAACTGACGGTACAATTGGAAAAGTGAAACAGCGCACCCTACATTACTGACCTAGCTGACACAAGAAAACAACATTTAAAAGTGTGACATAAAATTAATGAAAAAAGAAACATTAACTGTTATTCTTTAGTTAGAGTGATATTTGGTAACATGGCTGAGCTTTAATCAATTTGTATGAATTTTTAGTCTAGTCCGCGATTAATATTATTACCAGTTGAATTCCTATATACACTGTTAAACCACAGGTTGCACAAGGTCCCTTTAACGGTAAAACGTTCTAGCACCAGCGGCACCCCCTGAAGGGTGACACTTGGCTCTCTATGGCACCCTTGAAGGTGCCATTTGGCTCCTTAGGGTGCCATGGGTTGTCCATGTGGTGCCATAAAACACTCAGAGGGTGCCATTTGGCTCCTTAGGGTACCATGGGTTTCCCATGTGGTGCCATAAAACACTCAGAGGGTGCCACATGAAGCCGAATTTCACCTTCAAGGGGGCCATAGGGAGTCAAGTGGCAACCCTCAGGAGGTGCAGCTGGTTCTACAACGTTTCTCCCTCAGAGGTGCCTTGTGAAACCTGTAGTTTTAACAGTGTACGGCCTACATATTTTTACTGAGCAATTCGTAGAATGGATTGGGCATCGGGCTTGGGATCAGTGAGTTACGGGTTTTGTACCCTATCAGTGTAAAATGCCCATGGAGGATATGCAGAGTACGCGTTCGTTAAATTAGTATCACCGAAAGTTGACGGTCAGTCACTAGTAGTTAAATAATGCGAGCAAGATTCTCGGAGATATTTCCTTACTTTCTTTACCATGCTCAAATTGTGGAGTGGTGGCAGATGCTGTCATCTATCGACCGACACCAAAAGTCAGAATTCTGCCGGTATAGTATTCTCCCTTTTGAATGAGCATGAGCCTCACTTCGTGCAATGCCTTGAACCTCTCCCATTGGCATTTGTAACAACAAACAGATATATTAGATAATCTACTTATATTAAAAACTGAGTATCTATCTTTCTTTCTTTCTTTCTATCTTTCTTTCTAACTATCCTATCTATGTCACGCTTCTTTCTCCTGAACGCCAATGAACTGAAAGTCGAACCAGGTACCGATAGATAGGTAATTTTTCAAGCTTCATTAGTTTCAATCTATATAATTATACGATTTTAATTAGCGAAGATATCAATTAATAAGTAGTCAAGTTTAAAGCGATTAAGCCTAATAAATGATTAAATATGAAATCCATTCTTGCATTGCAAAACGTCGTTGCTATGAAACAGTGATAACAATGATAATGAGAATTTTGAATGAAGGCTTAACTAAATCAAACACGGAACTCATAAGCGGGCCACTTACGTAGAATTTTTATCGCTAGCTACTGGTAATATTTTGAAACATTTATTTGTTGAAGAGCCATCTACTTATACTAAAAACTGAGTATCTATGTCTGCTTTTTTCCTTTGAGCGAGCTGAACTTACTGAAACTTTCCTCACCATCTTGAAGACGCGAATCATCTCAATAATTCGAATGATTTTTTTATATAGGAAAAAAGTAAAGGCGTGAAGCGCCTGTAAGCGAGCCGCCTTGGCGGGGAGTAGTTTCTTTAAATTTTTTTCTCACTACTTTCAGGGCACGAAGTGCCCGTGCAACGCCGGGCCACGTGCGTGGTATGTCTTGAAATCGACTGAACATTAAATTATATCAAATAATACAACTTCAGAATGAGGTAAAAGTTAGAGAGGGGGACGTTATGCATCAACATGCCGCAGGAAGCTAATCTAGCTGCCCTGGCAGCTAGTCTACTTATATTAAAAACTGAGTATCTTTCTAACTATCTTTCTTTCTAACTATCTTTCTTTCTAACTATCTTTCTATGTCACGCTTCTTTCTCCTGAACGCCAATGACCTGAAAGTCGAACCAGGTACCGATAGATAGGTAATTTTTCAGGCTTCATTAGTTTCAATTGATATAATTATACGATTTTAATTAGCGAAGATATCAATTAATAAGTAGTCAAGTTTAAAGCGATTAAGCCTAATAAATGATTAAATATGAAATCCATTCTTGCAAACCGTCGTTGCTATGAAACAGAAATAACAATGATAATGAGAATTTTGAATGAAGGCTTAACTAAATCAAACACGAAACTCATAAGCGGGCCACTTACGTAGAATTTTTATCGCTTAGCTACTTGTAATATTTTGAAACATTCATTTGTTGAAAAGCCATCTACTTATATTAAAAACTGAGTGTCTATGGCAGGAATTCAAGTGAAACACGGACGATTGCAACTCACTAATGAAATCGCAAATTCCCAAATTTGGATGCGTTACAATCGCTACGAGATGCGATTCTAATGTAATTCGACTTCCAGTAGCGATGGCAATTTGCGATCGTCTCGAAGCGATTGCTATGGTGTTTCACTTGAATTCGGCCCTATGTCTGCTTTTTTTCTTTGAGCGAGCTGAACTCTCCTCACCATCTTGAAGGCGCGTAGCATCTCAATAATTCGAATGATTTTTTATATAGGAAAAAAGTAAAGGCGTGAAGCGCCTGTTAGCGAGCCGCCTTGGCGAGGAGTACTTTCTTGAAAATTTCCTCACTACTTTAAAGGCACGAAGTGCCCGTGCAACGCCGGGCCACGTGCGTGGTATGTCTTGAAATCGAATGAACATTAAATTCTATCAAATAATATAACTTCAGAATGAGGTAAAAGTTAGAGAAGGGGGACGTTATGCATCAACATGCCGCAGGAAGCTAATCTAGCTGCCCTGGCAGCTAGTAAACGTTAAACAATGAATGTAAATACTTTATGATTTTTACAGACATTTTACTTTTTAAAACCCCTGGACAGACGAGCCTAGTTGAAAAGTCGCCGCTTGCCGGAGGGCACCATGAACTTCCAAAATAATCTTATTCAGCAAATTCGAAGCTGTTGATTCGACAAATTTGGAGACAATTGCTGCATTGTGATTTATTTATTTATTATTTTTTTCAAATTTGGAATTGTTTTTTTTTATTTATGCGTAGCATCCCTTCTTATTCAGGTGTAGAGTTGATAGGTATGATATGGTAGGTGGTATGGTACAGGTATTGTAGGCATAGTATGTGTGCATGCTGGCATTTTAGCGTTCTGCAAAATTTTAAATTTTATTCGATAAACTGAAAATTTCTTCCCTCCAAAAATTTAAGTTCGATGAGCCTCTACCTCTGGATTTCCAGTGGTGAATTTACAGTTTTGGGGGCCCCTTTTTCTATCTCATAACTATAAAAAATATTCATCATATACACTTTTGTATCCCATTCGGCACCCCATGGTCATGGGGCTCCCTCACAATTGAAGGGCTTGGGAGATGAAGGGGTTATGTGACAAAACAGAAATTGCGAGTAATTAAAGTTTAAAGTTTTATTGTTGCAGTTGTTGCAGCTTTTTTGTTTTCTGGTTTTGTCACTATTGTGCGTTTGAAATTGGTCTATCTACTGTTTGATGTTCCGTAAAATGGGGTGAATCGGTACACTTTTCAGCTTTGATTGTAAATAAGGAGTTAAAAGATTTTTTTTCAATTCGATTTTTTGTGTAAAAACTTCGGTCTTGCTTTGCTTTTGATATTCCAAGCAAAGAAAAAACATTTTTAACAGTTATTATTTATATATATAAGAATTTAGGGGTGTTCCAAATCACCCCGCTGATAGGGGTCAATCGGAACAGATGTTTTTTTTTTTTTTTTTTTCAATTTAACCTATAATAGGTCTCACAAACATGAGTAATATTGATGGGGAAGAATAAGAACAGATAGTTACTGTAAAATAAAAGTTTGTTTTCTATACCACTAAGCGTTTATGATGTCAAAATTCAAAACAATTTTTAACTTATGAAATATTAAAAGTGAATTTAAGAAATTCTTTTAAATTGAAATACAAAGATTTAACATAAATTGAAGTCACTCATGTCGTCCACAAATATGTACTTGTTCTTAAAACTAACAGTTGTGACTTGTCTTTACTTTTTTCATAACATCTTCTGGGATGAACGTGCCTTTTCTTTAGTTTCTTGAAATCTCTGGGTTTTAGGGATTATCCTGTAAGATTTTCTCACTTATTCATCACTGTCTCTGTGCTGGACTTTTGACATACAAAGTCTGTATGACTTTTCTCCATGTATTTTAAGTAAAAAGAAGTCTCCTGGAGCAAAAATCTTTTTAAATTTGCAACTTACTGTTATTCTAAGATCTAGTTGCTCACAAGAAGGATAAACAGTAATAAATCCTTGTCCTTGTCTTGAATAGAAGAATTGGAATTAAAATCTTGATTTTTCAAAGTTTCCTTTAAATAAGTTTAATTGGAAAAACAGAACAAAGTGTTCCGATTCACCCTGCAAATTTTTTTCCTATGGCATTTTTCATAATTCTTCATTTTTATGACACAATTTATAAAAAAAATATAAATTCTAATGTGGTATTCTGTTGTTCAGATACATGCATAATTGAAACGCACCACTCTTAGGTTTAAATCTAAGAAGGTTTGTACTTATATGTGAAGTTTTGCAGTATATGAAAACGTGATGTTTTCTAGCCTATTACTTGCAGCCCTCCTTAGAAGCCAGTAGCGTTGCCAGATTGACAATAGTAATTTTTTCCTACTTCCTATGATCTTACCTTTCTAAAAAAAAATTTATGGCGAAAAATACCCAATAGTATATTTATGAAGAATTTCTTTGTACGGTCGGGAAGTTTTGTTCCGATTGACCGCGCTGCTCCTATACACCCCATTTTACGGTACCAAGTTTTATTTGCTTACCTGTATCCATTGCCTAACATTGTACAGAGTGTTCATTTTTTAAAATATAACGTAGCCCTTCATTAGCTACAAGAGCCATTCAATTGCTACAAGATAAATCTGTGTGCTGCGTAGCACTCATTCTCAAGACTTCCACTCAGTACTAACACACGCCTAACTGTTCATTAGCCTCAAACACCTTGTTGTTGTACAACACGAGCAGAACATCTCGAAGGACATCGCATTTTCGATTATGTTTGACCTCCTGTCCTCCCATTTCCCGAGATACCATCGCATCATTGTTCGAAAATAGGCTAAAAATCTATCCCCATCGCAACAAAAGCAAAGAGTGTCACCAAGGAGTTTCTCGCCGGTCTTCCTAAGGTAAAATCGGAGCAAACCCTTGACCGCGCCCGCCTGCTCCTCTGTGCCTGACCCGATTCCAGCGAGCAACTTTCACCCCGCGAAAAATAGAGGGCTCATCTTTTGCCGATAAAAACATTGTTTTCGGTACGCCTGGCCAAAAAAAAAAACTATTTTTAGTTTCCCAGGCCTTTCGGAATGCTCATTGAAACAATGAACTCTTAACCCCAGTTCGAGGAATATGATCTACGATTTGAGGAGGAATTGCATGGTGGGTGCAAGAATTTCATTTTGAGGAACCATTTTCGGTGCTCAAAGTGTTTAAACTATAATTACTCTTCATTTTTATGATCTTGGGAACAGGATATAATTTCCGAAGGGAGTTCTGGTCATCAATTTCAATTGCCCTCCTGGTAAGTGTTTGTTTATGATGCATTAAGATGGATTAATTGAAAAGACTAAAAAAGGATGTGATATAATTGATTTTATTAGTTATTTATGATATAAAATTTCATGATGGCACGAACGTATTTCATTTTTCCCTTTCAAACCTAGTTCTTGTATTTAATTTTAATAACTATGCATTGATGCCACTGAGAAACAGCGATTTGGCTGACAGATCTGTGCCTTGTTTTCTACTAACCTTTGATCCCCTCCCCCCCTCCTCCTAATCCAAAAACAATCTCCGTTTTAGTCCTTCACGCTAATTTTTTCAGGCAACATAGGATTCAAAGAAACCTATTAACAAAGTATAGGACATTAAAAAATATATAGGACAAAAGAAACGAAGAAAGGTACGTAAGTATTGCTTATTTTGATATGGAATAGTTACGTACATTGCATACACTATACAAAAATAACTTTCTGTGTTTCTGATAAATAAGGAATTGAAGGGGCAAGTGGGTAAAGGTGATGTGTGACAATTTTTGAAACTTACTTTTTACCATGGATAAAGGTGATAAGTCCATCAGTATCATGTCTCCTTAGTTACAGAATGGTTGGTTACTAAGAATATGACCCCGCTTTACCCGTTGAGAAAAATCTATTAAAAAAAGAGCACCTTTTTTTGAAAATTTTTCTAGAAATTAAAAAAATTGTCACGTGTCACCTTTATCCACTTGCTCCTTCAATTACTTTACGTTCCTTGCTAGAAATTAAGGCGCCCATCAGTTTTATAAAAAAAAAAATATGTTATGTTTTTGTTCAGAGATAGCCCGCGCAACGCCGGGCCAAGCATCCAGTAACAAATAATGTTTGATTTTTAAGATCATAATTTAGGGCTCAAAACTTAACAATGGCGTTTTGGTTCTCCTATTTTTTTTTTTTTTTTTTGAACGTTTGACAAGTTGTTTTGTTAATCTGTTTAAAACACACCATTTATTGTTATTACGTTGCATGTGTGATTGTTAGCATTTTTTTTCTCGTTTCTAATAAAATTAAGCAGTACACTAAGAGTGAAACATAGGGTCATTTAAGGACATCTCGACACCTTAAGGAAAAATCATAAATAACTAGTTAATATTTAAGGATTTTATTATTTATTTTTACAGAAAACAATAATTCCATTACTAGGCTGTACTATTCCTATGTAATGGTTTACCCTGAAAAACATCATAGGTCATATAAATACTATGAAAAAATAAAAGCAAAATGTCCACTTCTCCCTTAACTGCGGGAGATCTCGACAGGCACCTACGGGCTGGCAGGTACAATTCAAAACAATGTTTTTTCACTTCTGTGAAATATGGAAAAGAGAGATTTGCGTAATAAACATATATTACAATGCAACAATATATATCGCCCCTTTTAACTATGTATATTTGTTGCATGGAAACTGGGTTTCCTTCCCATTTTGTACGCAAGCCTCATGGAACCACGTATTACATTCTCCAACACATTTCACCCACTTCTGTCCGTCGGTATCATCAAAGTAATACCCACCGCACTCGCCACAGTAATTTTACCTATCATGGAGATCTCTCGAGGAACTGGGCTGAGTTCCTCCCGGACGTCTAGATCCCTGTGTTGGTGTTTTTCTGCCCATTTGATTCCTGTACTCTACGGATGTTGAAACGGCCGTTTCTTGTTTTTTTCTCCTATTCCGTACAGAGTGTATCTGTACTACTGGTACAGGAGATAAACTCGAAAATAACGTAGAAGCTGATGAAGTGGATGGTGATGATGACCTCTGAATGTTATCATCTTCCTGTACTATATAACGGTACCATTTGTTGTAGACATAAGTTTAGGTTCAAATATATGTTCTTCCAAAATGTCTGGGTTATATGGATAGATTCCACATTTTCTAAAGCCATTGGTAAAGTTTCCTGGCGTAGCAGACTTTTCACAAGCTTGTTTGAATATTTCTGCAAAGTCTTCTTTGGTGATCCCCTTTACTGGATGGTGATGAACAAAGTTCCTGCCTGCTTCATTGTAAAAATGTTTCAGGCTCTTAAAATATGAAACATCAAGGGGTTGGCATTTGTGAGTACTATGTGGAGGAAGGCATAGCATCTCAATTCCGAACAAAGACGCTTTGTTCAGTGTATCCAGATCTTTGCAGTGAGAGGCGTGTCCATTTATAATGAGTAAAATTTTGCCTTTTGATCTGTATTTGTTCAGATGGTCAAGAAATTTATTAAATACTTCGCTGGTCATGTATCCAGAGTCTGACATCTATAAAGTTAATCCATTTGGTAAACTTTGGCATACGACGTTTTTTTCTTAATACCCTTCATTATGACAAAGGGAGGGATGGCATTTCCTGTTGCGCTGCTACAAACCATAGCAGTAACAGTAGACCCCTTTTCTCCTGTCGTGGCGTGGTACACATCCTTTTTGTCTTTGGAAGAAATCACTTTACCAAGTTTAAAAATTAGCTGCAGTCCAGTTTCATCGGCATTAAAAATTCTTGCTGGTTCTTCCCACATATCCAACGCATCATACATTTCCCGTAAATTGTCAAAAAAATTTCGTACTTCGTCTCTATTGAGACCTCTGGAACGTGCATAGGACAAGCCTTGAGCTTTCCTTACTGACAAATTGGGGTGTCTTTCTAAGAAAGAATATACCCAGTTATATCCTGCCATGCTGCTGTCTTTGTTGAACCGGTGCGTTAGATTCCTTTTCTCCGCAAATTTAAATACTAGTTTCCTAATATCATTTACGGTCATGCCAAACCCCTTGGAATCCAGCAGTAATAAATGTTCAACCAGTTCCTTTTTCCATAGCATCATCTAATGTTGCTCCCTTCCAATTTGCCGGTTTGATACTTCACCTGTTAGTACCCTGGACCGTAATGTATTCCTCGGGACGTCAAATTTTTTGGCCGCAGTTGCAAGTGGCATTTTGTTCTCTTTCACCTCTCGTATGGCAGCCGCCATATCTTCAGGCTTCCATTTTCCAAGTACTCCTTTATAATCATAAATGCGAGGCATTTTCAACCCTAAAATATCATAAAAAAGAAGAAAAAATATTAATTTGTTCGCAAACTATCGAGAAAAGAAATATCACCATACAAGACTTACAATGTACTAATCAGGGAGAATTCGACAGGCCGATAAGGGAAAACTCGACTGTCGAGATCTCCCCATAACAGAATGTCGAGATCTCCCCAAGTTAGACATTTCTGTGAAAGATGGCAGCATTGCCCTCTAACAGGTTATACAAACTTTTTGCTTGCGCAGCTATGTTCTTGAATGTCTAATCTTACTAGCCAGTCATTCGAAAATCACCAAAAATCAAAGCCATCGTCCCCATTTATCATTGTTACAAAAGTAAATCTTATACTGCAGGCATTATAAACTATGAAACACTTACCTGACACATAAATGATGGTTATTTTCTTGATGAATCTCAGACTTCACTACACCTTCGATTGAAAATGATGCACTACACTCTCAGGTCATTTCAATACAACAGTTTCAACTTTCGCCACCAGGGTGCAGGGGGGTCTACTGGGGTATTTCCTTAAAAGTGTCGAGATCTCCTGAGCGTCGAGATGTCCCTAAATGACTATATTTAAAAAATATATATTTGGCCAGTTAATTGATGTATAGCTAATATTATTTTATAAAAATAAAACGTGTTGATAATTTTAATTGATTTTTTTTAATTCTTTTTATTTAAATTTTACGACATAATATTGTGTAAAAGAAACCAGATATATAAATGCAAACTTACCTATCACCATATGCAAAAGCCAAGCGGGCTATCATAAAACTTAAATTTTAAAAGCATTATAACCATGAAAAATATTGACTAACATGAATAGCTAATTGTGTTGATTCCGTTAATTTCATTTGTACTATAGAAGACTTCCCTTATGTTTGGGTTGAAAGAGGAGAAATTCTTAGATTGTCACAACGCCAGTACTCACTATTAGTAACTCAAATTGCATTTCCTCATACCTGTTTTAACAAATAGAAGCGCTTAATTATCTGTAGATTGGAAGTCAAGTTTCCAGAACCAAACTATAATTTTGATTAAGCTCATAACCAGACCAGAACTTTAGCAATCATCAGCATGGTTCCCCAATAGGAGTTAAAGAGCCTGAAACACTAACTTGTCTCGCATGTTTACTTCGCATGTTTGAAGCTTAAGAGCGAACACTTTGTCCTTTCGATGAGTGACATGGACATTTCGAACTTTATCCCTTTGTGTGTCTAATTCAATAAAGGTAAAATTGCATCTTTTACCTTTAATCCTTGCTCCACATTAAAAGAAGAAAAATTGTATCTTAAAAAGAGTAATCAAATGTGACATAGTATACAGTGGCACAGTGGTTGAAAATCACTGCGCTGAATCATATCTGCAAGTATTAAAAGACCACATAGATTATGTCTCATAATAAAGTCTTTAAAGCTTTGAAATTAACACTTTCTCCTTTCGAAGAGCAACGTGAATAATTTGGATTTAACCTCTTTGCGTGTCGCATTCAATAAAGGTGGAATGTCTCCATATTAAAAGAAGAAAAGTGAAAGCTTAGAGACATCAATCAAATGTGAAAGTCAATCTTAGTGTACCGAGTTTAGTCAGGGGCGTAGTAACCGGGGGAGCTCGGGCTCCCCCTGGAATAGTTCAGACCGACTCAGCTCCCCCGGAAAAATTCCCTTACTAAAACTTTCTTTTTGTAGTACATTTTTGGTGAAGAACAAAAGAAAAATAATTTGGAAAGCTTGTTTGGAGGATGAAAAAATCAGCGGTATTTAATTAACTTTTACTGCTTAAAGTGCACAATTTGTGAGGTTTTTCTTAAATAACAATTTCAATCCATATTTATTAATATTACCTGGAATTAAACAATTGTTATCTCTTTTAAAAGATGCATTGGACGAGAAAATCAAGAGAAGATAATTATTTTCCATTTTGGTAGAAATGCATTTTTTAAAAACTTTTTTTCTAAAATTAAAGAGTTTCAGTTACTATTTATGATGAACACGTCCAAGAATTTGTAGAGGAGAGTCCCAAACGTTCCTTGTTCTCAAAATCATCAAAAATCGTCTAAAAGTGCATTTTTAAGGTTACAGTTTTGAAAATTAACAAAGATGATTTTACTATCCCAGTTCCTGCCTCTAATGAAACCAAACATGGCCTAAAATTTGCTTTAAAGACTAAAATTACTAAAATTTGATTAAAAAAAATTCTAGCCTCTAAAGTCACCAAAAATCGTAGAAAATCATTTTTAAAAGGAACCATTAGGGAATTTTTCCGGGAAAAAAGTTCGAGACTGCCTATTTCTGAGCAAAGCATCTATAACTAGTTGCAGATAAATTTCGTAAAAGTGTAATTCAGCTTGTCATCTTCTGGCAAAATAGCAATGTTTTTAAATTACTTTTATTCACAAAATTTTTCTGTCTAAACATTTATGACTTAATAAAATTGAGCTTGAGTGTAAAGGGTGACTAAGTGTGTCTTGCTCCCCCCCCCCGCCTCCCCAGAAAGCGCCAAGCTCTGAAGCTGTACCGGGCTCCCCTTGTTTTTGCAAAGTTCCTACGCCGCTGAGCTTAGTATACTTTTCTAGGTGCCCTAAGTGTTATTTCTTCTTTTTGTATTGTAAATCTTCCTTGTATTAACACATATGTCAATAAAGAAATCCAACCTAGGCAATGGCACCCTATATCTTCATAGTTCTATATCTTTAACACAACAACAACAAGTATTACAAGACGGCATGACCACACAAATTCTGTCTCATAATAGAACGTCTTTAAAGCTTCAGAACAAATACTTTCTCCTTTCGAAGAACGAAATGAACCCTCTGGACCCCTTTGCGTGTCTAATTCAATAAAGGTAAAATGTGTCTCCATATTAAAAAAAGAAAAGTGATATCTTAGGAGGCATAAATCAAACGTGAAAGTCAAGCTTATAGTACCGAGGCCAAGCGTACTTCTCTATTCATCCGTGGGTGACGCGCAGGTCGTTTCACCCACGCATCACGATGTCACAACTGCCTCAAGCGGTCAAAGAACCCCTTTGGGGTATCTTTACAGTTTGCACTCACTTTCCTCACTCCATCGCTTCACTTTTCATTTTTTTTTTCTTTTTTCTTTTGATTTCTTAGCGTCGTGAAAGGCCGTCGAGCATCGCGAACGAGAAGCAACAGCTGTTCCAGTTTTACCAGCAGAGATGAAACTTGTCGATGCGTTCCTTCGGCCAGATGAGGGAGATAAGAAAGCCACAAATCTCAGAGAAATATATTTATTTTCAGCTTATGTGCGTTTCTGACAGTTACTTTCGTACTCATTACCTCGGAGGTGTGCAGATGCATGAGGTAACATCAATCAATCTTGGGGATTATCATTGGCGGTTGAAAACTCTAGTATGTACGAAAATTGTTTTAACGGATTAAATGATAGAATATACATATCTGAAAGTCAATATACGTTTCGTAAGTCTGAACTGTTATCATCTCCATATTTTTACATCTTAGTTTGAAAAAAAAAAGTTATTTAACGCTTTTGACAGTTACTTTCGGAATCATTACCTCGGAGGTGTGCAGACGCATGATACAGCTTCAATCAATCGTAAAGATTATCATAGGCGATTGAAAACTCCTGTATGTACGCAAATAGTTTTTTAACGGAGTAAATGATAGAATATACGTGTCTGAAAGTCAATAGCCGTTACGTAATTATGAATTATTATGGCTATAAAGCACCTCGTCTTCTGATTTTTCTAAAATTATTTAGAAAAAAAGTTATTTAATGCTTTCGGATTCATTGCCTGGAAGGTGTGCAGATGCACATGCGGTGGCATCAATCAATCTAGGAAGGGATTAAAATTAGCGAGCAAAACTCTAACATGTGCGTACTTGTTTTAATGGATTAAATGCATGAAAATAATTGAAAGGCAATAGAAGTTTCTTCAGTCTGAATTATTAGCGCTACGAGAAATGGAATTTTCCTTTTCATTGGTAGTTTATTAAATTCCTACTTAAAATAAAACTTTGAAATACGGTACATTGTAACAATTTTTTTTCGAGTAAACTGCACAAAAATGATTCAATTTCAGATACATTTAAGAATATGTGCAGAACACTCTTTTGTTATATATCAACATGCATATTCCAACAAAATATTAAAACATGATCTAATTTTAAATAATATTAATTGTCACAAAGTTTGTGACAGCTCGTTTTTTCTGCTAAACTAGTTGGCCATATATATATATATATATATATATATATATATATATATATATATATATATATATATATATATATATATATATATATATATATACATATACATATACTAGCCGGGTACCCGGCCCTGCCCGGGTTCCTGTGGGTGTAGGGTGGTTTAGTGAAACTCATTCATAAATTTCCCAACACTAAAGTGCATATCTATAAACATAATGGCTACTTCTGTAAACAATGGCTATGTTATGGATAAACTATAAAAAAAATAATGCCAAGCTAAAAAAAATAACAAGCTACAAATAATGTTTGAGTAAATAGGAAATGTTATAAGCTTGGTATATTAAAATAAATATATATTTACAGTATCAATCGCACTGAAATTGACCATTTCCAAATATTGCTCGTTAAATAAGTCCCATTATTAGTTTCTATTCTCGTGACAACATTGGTGAGGTGAAAACATCTTATGTACCTAATTTGGAAATTTTTTTGACTATAAACACTTTCTATTCTCTAACTATTGCCAAAATCAATTTTTTTTATTTCACCCGTTAGCGATTGTTGGCTCAGATAAATATAAAAATCCTTAGAAGGCAAATTCCATACTTATTCCAGAGAAGCCTTGGTTCAAAATTTTCAATATGATTACAATCAATATTGTTGCTGCATGGCACCAAATTTTTGCAATAATGGGTTGAAAATTTAATCATTTAATGGGGAAATGACATAAAATTAACTGTTTTCCATAATAACTTTTTTTAACTAAGCTTTTTAGAAATAAATTATAGCTTATCCTGCTCCCTGTTACTGTAGCTATCTACGGTGAAAAAATGGTTAAAATCGGTTCAGTAGTTTGGAAGATTACCCCGGACATACGTTTTCAAAAGTAGTCTTTTATGTATATAGATATATATATACATATACATATATATATATATATATATATATATATATATATATATATACATATTTATATATATATATATATACACGAAAGTACGATTTTTTAAACTTCACTCACAGTTCTAAGTTTCAAAAAATATGTACACTGCTCGACATTGAAAATGCAACACCAAGAAGGAGTGGTCGGAAAGTGATGAAATTTGGTGCAAAGTCAGAGACAGCAAGGAACAATAAGTGATCTTTATTTCCAAACGATAGACGCAAAACAGAGCGAGAACGGCGTCGGCTCAGTAGGATATAGGACCACCACGGACATCGATTCAATGAAAAAACACGTCTTGGCATAGAGTCAATAAGAATGCAGATGGTATCTTGAGGGATTTCTCTCCATTGCCTTTCAACCATTTGCCACAGTTCGTCTTCTGAACGAGGGTGGGGCAGATTCTGCAAACGGCGTAAAATCACATCCCACACATGTTCAATTGGTGACTGGTCAGGAGAGTATGGTGGTCAGAGAAGCATCTGTACAACTTGGAGAGCATGTTTGCAGATGCAAGCACTGTGTGGTCAGACATTATCCTACTGAAAAATTGTATTAGGCAGCTTCTGAAGGTACGATATTTCCACCGACCACAGTACGTCATCCAAGTATCGTTAGGCCGTCATAGTGCCCAGAATACGAACTAGAGGGGATATGAAATTGTACGAAATAGCTCCCCAAACCATTGTGCCACGTTGTCGCGCGGTGGGGCGTTCCACAGTAACACCGGATTAGATCTGTCTCCGCGTCGACGCCACACACGTATGCGGCGACTGTCACTGGATAAACAGAAGCGTGACTCATCTGAGAACAAGACATTTCGCCATTCTGTCATCCACGTCACTCTAGTCCGGCACCATGTCAAACATTTGCGTCTTGCTGTAGGGTCAATGGCAGTCTTCTTAGCGAACGCCGTGATTGCAGGCCACGTGCACTCAATCGACGGTAAATGGTTCTGGTCTACATGGGAGCATCCAGTGTACCTTGCACATGCTGAAGAATCAAGGTGCAAGTGACTTGCTGGTTGGCCACAGCTTGTCATTGAATGCGTCGATCCACACGCGCTGACGTCACTCAGCCTGCACCTGCACACCTCAATCTTGCCTCATTTCCTAGTTCCAACCATCTTCGACACAGCCGATGCACCGAGCTCGCATCCATGTGGGTATCAGCTGCGATTGACGTACGGACCAATCCCCCCTTCTCAGTCCGATTACCATATCCCTCGTAAAATTGTTTATTTGTTGGAAGTGCCTTCGTTGACAGTGGCATAATCTATTATTACGCGTATCCTCCGAGACAAAAACAAAATTTCTTCGATAATTTGTCTAGCAGAAATAACGACACGAATATTGCCCATTCTGCGAGTTCCTCCCTTTATATCTTATTTGACGTGCGTCGGAGAGCTGCGCATTTCACATCATTTGCATGACTTAGTGACGTGCATCTACTGTAAAATTTGCATACATTTCTGGCCATTCCTTCTTGGTGTTGCATTTCAATGTCGAGCAGTGTATATTGGTAAATTTTATAGGGCAGACTTTGATAAGAATGATACCGATTCCTCTATGCTTTACATTTCAACAACTTAGGCGTTTAAGCTAACTTTCACAATTGACATCAATCACTCGAAAAGAAGACTACGTTGCTAATTTATCTCCATATATTATTTCTCTAAGCCGAATCCTATACCCGGTCGAAACTCGCTCATTTCTTTATCGAATTGCATGAAAATTTATGATTTTGAAGCTCATCCCGCGGGCTATTGACGAAAATTCGACCCACCCTCTAAAAAGTGTCGGTTCGTTTTTTATTCGAACTTCAATTTTTGGGCACAAAATTGACTCTATCTAGCGAAATAATTGTCGTATCGTCTCCATTTTGATTTCATTCGAAAGATTAGAAAAAATGCGTTCTTTAGAAAGTTTCTCCGCTAGCGCCGCGTAACGAGAATCTCGAAAATCCACTTAAGCGACTTATAAGCGATTGAAGTTTGAAAAAGTTAAATTTTTTGCTCAACCGTCAAAATCGTTACCATTGTTGTTCAAATCAATTTTAAATGCGACATTTCAAGCCAAGGCTTAGCTCGGTAAACCTTAATTGTAACTTTTATTGTTTCAAAATACTATGGTAGTTTTGCGATAACGTTAGTATTTAGTTTAGTAGTAGCCTTGGGTATTTGATTTTAATCGGGCAGATAATGAAGCCAATAAAAATTGTCGTATTAAATTTTAAGTTTAGAGGGTTTTTTTTTTTTTTTTTTTTTTTTTTTTTTTTTTTTTTTTTTTTTGCGGAATTCCGCACGGGTCACCTAGTTTAAGTGTATTTGTGCAACACAAAAACCAAACTTCCCTGAAAAAAAATTACCCTCATAGTTAGCGGGAGTATAATTTTCAACTGAAAGCTCTGTGTCATGACATACGTCAGCTGAAACGTTTCTTAATGTGCATCATTTGGTCTTTCAAAACAGTCATCTTCACAAGATTAGAAAACTGTTCACATGAAAATTTCAAATCGAAAATTTTATGGCAATTTACATCCGACTCAGTCCCCCACCAACCTTTAAACTTTTGGCTATGTTTCTATTTTTTGAAACAAAATATATGTATAATTTGATGTTTTTTTTTTTTAATGTTGAATGACTGCAAATAAATATGTGTATTTACATGGCCTACAGACCTGTAGGAACACCAGCGAATAAGTTCAGTGTCATGTAATACAATGTTCGCGAGGTTTTTTGTTATCCTTCAGGTAAAACACAATACTTTAACTGAAACACCGTAGCAGCATTGATAGTTTTGCATAATAGTACAAGGGATGATTTATCTATACAAAGCAGCACTCACCAGACATCCGATACAATGGTTCTAAGCCCTGTATCATGCACAAAAGTATTGGAATATTTAAACGAATCAAAACAACCCACGAGTCATAAAGTCACTCAGGCAGTCACAAAGTAGTTTATGGCAGTTAATATAAAAGTTTCTTACTATTCATAAACAAAGGTCAGCTAGGATTATTCACAGTGCAGCAACACATTTTCACTAAGAAAAGACAGGAGAGAGAAAGTACATCCATACCCGAGCAGGGACTCTAACCCGAGACCTCCCCATCCAGGTCAGACTTCTTTGACCACTATAGATAAGATGGTCGGCAATCTAATTGTTATGAACATATTTTTCAGATCTCACTTGTATTGAAGATTTTTTCCTTCTTTTAAATAGGTTATCTATTTTTCGACCCCGAAAAAAATTTTAAATGAAATAAAATTAAGCAGTATGCATCCATTTTTAAAATTATCGAAAGTCTAAAAGTCACTTAATTGGGATGATAGGTAGCTTGGGCTTTGAATAATAACCAAGCAATTTTCGTTTAGAAAAAATTTAATCAAATGAAATGTTTATACAATGTGTATGAACATAACATGCAACACAGTACACATATCGCTACAATGTGTGTTAAATAATTTTTGTGACAAAAAATAACCTATTTTTGTGGAACATAAAGAAAAAATGAAACATAGTTACAGTTCTTTGTGTACTCCGTAACAATAACTAAACAAAAAAGATTAAATGAACTATAAAAAAAAATACACAGACTTCACCAATCACTGATTTTTGCTAAGATAGCTTTGAAATGTGTGTTTGGATTTTTACATTTTGGACTTTTGTCGTACGGTATTTTAGCTTTCTACTATATACAGGGTGTCCACTCCAATCGTGGACCAATAGCTAATTCCTAAACCGTTAGAGATAAGCATATAGTTTATTTAGGAAAAAATCTCCAAATTATTAAAGGAATTTTGGGTCTATTCAATGTTTTTCAAAAAATCAAATTTTGAAAGAGTTACGAAATTTAAATTTTTATACAGCCCCCCAGTCCTATCAATCATATTTAGTAAAACATTCTTGACACTGTAACGTTTAAAACTAAAAAAAAATCACTGCTCTACGACAAAAATTGACCGAGTTATGACGTTTTGAAAAATCAAGATTTTACATTATTTCATGACGTCATCGAGAGGTCGCTTAAGGGACCGTATGCGAAATCTTTCAAAATCTTGATTTTTCAAAACGTCATAACTCGGTCAATTTTTGTCGTAGAGCAGTGATTTTTTTTTAGTTTTAAACGTTACAGTGTCAAGAATGTTTTACTAAATATGATTGATAGGACTAGGGGGCTGTATAAAAATTTAAATTTCGTAACTCTTTCAAAATTTGATTTTTTGAAAAACATTGAATAGACCCAAAATTCCTTTCGTAATTTGGAGATTTTTTCCTAAATAAACTATATGCTTATCTCTAACGGTTTAGAAATTAGCTATTGGTCCACGATTGGAGTGGACACTCTGTATTTACTTTAATTAAAATGTTTTGAATCTCACTTTTTCCAACACTGAAGACGCTCTTTCTGCAGGTCTTAAAACAAACGCCGTTTTATGCCAAAAACACATGATTTTTTAACATCTTTTGATGCGACTACTTGTGTTAACTCAAGTATTAATAGTTTTTAAATTGTAATTTTTATTTTCTAACACAATTTGACGTAGTATGGAATGCTACAAAAAATATATAAAAGAAAAAAGAAAAGAAAGAAAAGGAACACATTGCCTTTTCTCCTTGTTAAAAGGTAAAGTCATCAAAAATAAGGTTTCGAAAAATTAACCTATATTTGAAACGTGGTATTATTAAAAAAAAATTATTGCGTAGTTTTCTTCTTTCGGAATTCCAGAGTAATGCAAAAAAAGAAAAATATGAGCGTAGTAACAAAGACTTTCAGAACACGTTCATGAAAGCTATAAAAATATTAACGACTCGCGTATATATATATAGAAACTATTCTTAAGTTGCAATTTTTAGTTGCATGCGTGCTACTCAATGTTTTTTTTTTTTTTTTTCCTATTTGAAAAGTCATTTGAAGAATTCTTCATCAGTTGTCCAAGTTTGGAATGTTGGACCTGAATAAATTTTAGCATTTTTCCGGGATGCATTGTTCTTATCTTATAACAAGCTAGTGTGTGAAGCAAGCGATAACAAGTATATTAATATTAATTTAAATTTTTTTCTTGGTGTGATATTCAAAACATTTATCTTGTGTTTTCTCCCTTTTTCGTATTTCATATTTATGGTCAAAAAAATAAATAAATAAAAAACTTGATGCAGTATAAGAAAAAAAATTGAATTTTGACGTCTTAAATTCAAATTATGTTTTTCGTAACGGCGAATTGCGATAGGTGTGTGTGTGTGTGTGTGTGTGTGTGTGTGTGTGTGTGTGTGTGTGTGTGTTTTGGCTGTTACGTTTGTGTGTATGTGCATCTATTGCCACGTGTGTGTGTGTGTGTTTTGGCTGTCACGTGTGTGTGTATGTGCATCTATTGCCACGTGTGTGTCTGTGTGTGTGCCTGCAGGTCATGGCCGCCACCACCCCAAAGAACAGGGGCCAGTGGACGTACACGGAGGTGGAGCACCGGGCATCCACCCGGTGACAGCCTTCGAGTCCAATCTGCAAAAGGAACCACAGGGCCACTGAAGTCGAAAATAAACAGAAATAGCAATTTCATTGCTCAAAAAAAAAAAAAAAAAACCCTCACTTTTGTATTTGTGTAGGGCTAGCGGCGTAATGGTAACACAACAGGAGAGTGGCTGCTAAGTTGCGAATGATAGTAATATTTTAGTCGGCACTTTTTTTCATTTAGTTGCCTCGTGACAAGAGCTAGTCTTTGTAATTTTGTTTAAAACAGTACCCTTTCACAACTAAAATCACTAAACTTCTCGCATGGATTTCGAGAAAAACTTAGCTCAGAAAATTGTAAAAACCGTTTCCTCTCTCACATTTTCCTTCAAGGATTCTATTTTGTTCTGTTTTAAAGTACACTGTTTTCGATAGTGTTACGAAAAAAAACTGTTTTAGTTAATTAAATGGTTCAACAAATAATTCGTGTTTTGTGTCTCGTGCAAAATTTTAATTTTAAGACTTGAGCCCTTTTCGGAAATATGCTACTCAGTTTTAATTCTTTATGGAAGAATTTGAGGAGGAGACAAATATGCCCCTTTGCTCCCTTCTTTATCCTCTTTTACAGTTTCATGTGCAATAAATATTCTTAGCATGACATAATTTTAGCTTGAAATGTTCAATTTCACGTAATTTTTAAACCTAGGTTTAATACTTAACCAAAAAAAATCTGAAATTAACGCATTTATTTTTCACCGACTGCTATTTTCTTTTAAATGCAAGATAATTTGGTCTCAAAACGCTTCAGTTTTTTGAAACCATTGCTAGTGGATTTGTATCATTATACTGCCGCGCTAAGCACAAAAGTCGTAACTACACTTTTTAACAAAATTGAGTTATCGCCACCAGATGGCTCTTTGTGACGTACTTTGCCTAAATAAAATATTATATGGTCATTTGAGAACGGGAAATATTTTTTAAAAAATTCTGAAAAAGTTTCATCTGAATCAAATACATTGATGGCGCAAAACTTTAAAGAGTTATATCTCAGTTTGAGCTCGACTGCAAATACCACATTTGCGCTTACTACGGCAGTACAGCTCTGACGTATTCATATATAACAGCACACTATCAAAAATCCTACAATGGAAGAAAATTAAATTCAATTTAAATGAATACCATGAGATTACAATGTCCCAAATTTTGGAATTGAGAATGCAAGGTATTAAACGGTGGGAAATTATTACCCAAAAGCAATTATTTTGTTACACATTTTCATTCCATGCTGATTGCCCTACTTTTAGACACAGAACAGCATCCTTCCCGGAAGCTTTCGAGATTGATGGACAAATTTCTTCATAATAACTTTATTCATTTAACTTTTTTTTCTCTCCTGAAATGTTACTTTTTGATCAATGAAGATTAATTTTCGGTTTCCGTTTGAAATTTAGTTCCGATCATCGCTTTTAGGACGTACAGTGAATTGAAATGCTGATATCTAAAGTAGATCTTGTTACTTCAGACAAATTGAAAAATACTCTCAGATGCTGTACTTTTGTTAGCGTATACATTCATTAATTGTGCGAAACATTCAATCAAAAGTTAATTTAGTTTTCTAAGACAAATGCGTTATCAATCATCGTTAATAAATTACAGGTGTCCTTATCTTTAAGCAGTTTAATTTGCTCCACGAAATGGTTCCGGAGTAGGGTTTAAAACTAGGACATAACAGTTATACGTCATTGGCACCTAGCTTTTTTTTTTTTTTTGTTGGTTTAGCGGCCAAAATATTTTCTTAACCCTCTCACGGACATGCACGTAAAAAACTACCAGGGAAAAGTGGAACGGGGGTGGAGAGGAGAAGCGAGGATGAAATTTCACTGGGGTTAGCTTTTTCCTTGTAGTTTTTTTTTTTTTTTTTACTTGCAAGTCCGTCTTGAGGGATATTTAAACAGGCCGTGATATTCCGTGCATGTCCGCGAGGGGGTTAAGTGTGATTTTTAAATAATTGAAACTGCTTAAGCATCCATAAGTCACCAAGATTGTTTTATAAGCCCTGGTTTGCTGTCTTGAAGCTCCCGAAGGCACAGTCAAGTTGAAACACTTGCTTTAGCACAATTATATCAAGTAATTGTTGAAGTTCTTTTTTTATTTTGTTCCACATCGGCAAAGACACCAGTCTCCCATCCCTCCGGTTTTGACGGAAGTACCATTGCATTTAATTGCTATTAAAGAAATTATAACTTTATTCTTATTAAAAGGATCTATTAGAGATAGTAATATTGCAGATAAATACGGCGTAAACATATTTTTCACGTTTTAGCAAACTTAATTTTAAACTTTAAACAAAGTGAAAAATAAGAAGCAGCAAGTTACCATTAAAGCCAGGGTTTAAGCCTCAGTCTGGAACAGTCAATAACCGAGATGGGAACAAATGTCATCTCATTGAAATTGAGACGGTTAACAAACTGCTAACTAAAACAAAGTTAGCACACCTGCTACAATCCGTAGTAACCGAAACAATGGTGGGGTTAAACTCATCATTTGAAGGCAAGCCTTAGGAAAAAAAGCAGTGGTTCAAAGCTATTACCTGCGCTATTACCTATTAGCTAAAGAGGAATGTAATGACATTAATATTTTATTTAACTACAAGTTTGTTGGCACTCTTAAGATGACATTTTCCCCTAACATGTTTATTGACATCTAAAGGCCAATAAGTCAATAACAAGGACACATTTAACAAATTTCGCGTTTAACACCAAAAGCAGCGTCTGGTTGAGCATTCAACGCAATTGCGACAAATCAAGGAGTTTTCCTAAAAATTTCAATTTCTTTATGTGCTCCTTTTCGAAACTACTCATACTACCCATTATCAAAAATCGAAACATCGTTCTTTTTCTATCCAGTGTAACACACATATGTATGCAATATACGCACGTAGTTTTAGTGCTTCATGTTTGATGCGTATAATTCTCTCTCTCTCCCCTTCACTACAACTCAGGTTTGAGGGGGACGAGTTTAGTTGCCCACCCCCCCTCCCCCAGCTTAGGAAAATGAATATTTACATGAAAATATGAAAGTGGGCTTGGTTTTTTTGGGGTTTAACGGTCCAATTTACATTGAGTATACATCCATACCCCCCTGGAAAAATTCGAAATGACGGCCCTCACTACTCCATTGGTGCTTGGTATGAGAGCTTTTTATTCCTGCGTTTACGGTACATCTTGGACCCAATCCATTAGAAATCAGAAATAAAAACTAGTGTTTCTATCTTTCAGCGGCTAAGGCTAATTTTCCGATACTATTGAACTCCAGTGGATATCTTCAGACTTGGACATCCACGGTAATGAGTAGACAGAAAAATTAGCTAAAGAGGAATGTAATGACATTACTCTTTCTTCTAATAGTCTTACTTACAGTGCGTACCGAAATGATAGGTCCACCCGTATTGTTCAAACTGTCGACTCTTAGTTGAGAATAAGAAGCACTTTTTTGAATGGAGACAAATAATCATTAATTGTTATAACTATATATGATGAAACTTCTTTCCATTAATCATTCATTTTTAGTTTATTCAAAACTTCATTTTCAGACCGTTTCAAAAAGATAGGTCCACCTTCAGAAATTTTGCACCAATCACGCTTATTTCCAAAAAAATTGCATAAATATCGTTGCTTAGTCTCACTGCTGGATTATGCTATTTGCTAATCCCGCAGTAGGTATATTTAAGCATAGTTAAATGTCACGTTGTAAACAAACAAAATGGGTTGTCGTTGCAGTCTTTCGCTGGTCGAGCAGGGGAAATTGATGCATTTAAAAAGTGTGCAAAATCGATTAGAAAAATAGGTAAGGTTTCAAACAGATCGCATGGGGCGTTGTAAGCAATTTTTTGCGACTTAGAAATGTTTATGGCAGTAAAGAATCTTCTGTCCGCCCATCAAAAGTGACACTCCGACAAAGAAGGACCATCGTAAAAGACATAAAATCTGTAAATATGAGTTTATACACTTTGGCCCGACAACAAGACACTTCAACATCAAAATCTACAGTTCATAGAGTGGTAAAGAAGTTGGGCAATTTAGTTTACATGAAGAGGAAAGCGGCTCCGAAATTGACTAAAAGACACCAAGAAAAGAGATCGAAATATGCACAGGAAGTGATGTCCTGGAAACAAGATTGGCATCGAGTGATATTCAGTGATGATTAGAAATTCAACCTGGATGATCCAGAGGGCTGGCAGTATTACTGGCACGGATAGATAAATATTCTCTCTGAAGCAAGCTGATAGTGGTTCCGTTATGGTATGGGCCGGATTCGGAGGTGCAGGAGAAACCAATATAGCATTTGTAGACATTCGCTTGGATGCTGTAGGCTATCAACAGCTGCTTGAACAATATTTTCTTCCACATTCAGAGCACATTGGGGGACCCATTCTTCATCTTCCAACAGGATGGTGTTCCTGTGTACTGTACACTGCAAAGTCCACTTTCAAATGCTTTATGGATACTGGTGTTCATTTTTCAATTGGACTCTTTGTTGCCCCGACCTAAATATGGTAAAAAAACATGTAAGGTATACTCGCAAGACCGGTGTTTGCAGGCGGAGGGCAGTACAACAGTGCAGCATACTTGAAAACGGTTATCTCCTCCGGATGGTCAAAAATTGACCCAAATTGTTTGCAAATACTTGTAGAAACCATGCCGAATAGGATTTATGAGCTGATTCATAAAAAAGTAGCAAAATTTCTTATTAATTCAACAGTAACTTGATGCTTGGTTCGGTGGACCTATCTTTTTGAAACAGCTGTTTGATGTAATTTTTGATTTCCTTATTATTCCTATTATTTGTATATTATTCATGTATTATTTCTCATTTAATGAAGTAATGTAGTTCATAAAAAAACACTTTGTATACAATAGAACCTCTTTTACCAGCATAACTTTCGTTTTTACTGGTGGACCTATGATTTCGACACGCACTGTATAGTGTATATTGCATTATTTTTTGCCAAAAAGTCACAGAATAAAATAAAGTGGTCTGCACCCCCTGCTCATCACGCGTAATTTGGGAAGTAGATCAGTTAAATAGATTTTGTACTATGCAAATACTCCCAAACTGCCCTCTCTTGACTTACAAGTGGACATATCAAGTGCCTCACATTTCATTTGCACCAAATTCCATAGTAAACAGGCTTCCGCTAAGCATATTCTTGACCAGGGGACTGTCCTGGCGGGATCTGTACTCCGAGCCTCGTCTTGTGTTGGAATTGTTGAGAGTCTACAGCATTTCGGAAATCTGACTTCATCAGACATTGAGGGATTAGTAACAATAACAATAAATCAGTGAGTTTATTCCTGTGTTTGGGGTGTGGCTTATCCTTAATTACAAATCTTCTGCAGAAGAAATTGCTTTGTTTATGCCTTAGAATCATATATATGGAACATGAAAGAATAGATTAGATTCATTTGATTATCCAAAATCCAGTTGTTGACAACATTTGTGTGTTTCAGTAGTTTTGTTTTTCCTTTCCTCTTTGAACTAATATCGTGGAATTTTTCTACATGAAATTTTGAACTGCTTTGTGAATTTGCGCTGCTATTTTGCTTGACGCCGAAAAACGAAATTGCAATTATAGCCATTCTATTTCCCTCCACGCGGGTAATCTGCACTTTCTTTTGTGGCATGAAGCAAGCGGTACCTCACGCAATAACACTTTCATTTCCGAAACAATGGCGAATATGGAGGAACACAAATGGGATATGCCGTACGCTTCGCCAATTTCGAAACCCGGCAAAGCCATTTCATCTGCGAATCACCAAAGACAAAAGGCCCCGGATAAAAAAGAATCGCTTAGGTAGGGTCTTTTTATCTGCGGCTTTTTTTCGCATTATTATTTTCCATTCTGGAATCGGTACTTCCTTCGTGTGGTGCCCGATTAACCAGCGCCGTGCCTTCTGACCTGATTTCGGCTTCAGGTGAACGGCCGCGGTTAGTGTAAGTGAACCCTCCGGACAACTTGTTCACGTTACACAAACAACTGTCTGTGGAGATGCCACAAATGGCTGCTTATCGCGTTCATTGAGTTGAATTTCAAACATTAAAATTTGTTAAACTAAGCTACTTTCAAGTTGCATCTTTTAAAATAGCCTAGGTATGCCCCCCACCCCCCCAATGCACTCGCAAAATGCCCTCACTCAAAAGCAGAGGACATTGCAAACCTTATTACTACATCTGCTTTTATTCCGTTACTTATTTTCTTTCCAACGCAAAATCTGTTTAATTTACACTCGTCATTAAATTCCTCAAAAGTCGAAATATTTTAATTACTTTGTTCTTGTGCCACTTGTATCAGACTTTGTTTAAAGCGTAAATTAAGGTCCTTAAGAGGCTGAAAGGTAGGTTCTTCAACACCTTTTAGCCAATTAAAAAGTAATTAAACATTAGGTATGTGGGTCATCAACACTAACATCATGATTTAAAATCCTAATGTCCAAAAAAGACAGAGAAAAATGTACTTATAGTAAGTACTAGATACCCACATAACTAATTTAGATGTAGTAGATGTAAATGGGACAAATCAGAATTTTAGCGAATTTTAATTATTTTGTGGCAAAATTCTGATTTCGATAATTTATTACAACGTGACAACAGCAATTAGTTTACCGTCACGCTCCAACTTGATATAACTTTCCTTATGGTGGGCGCCTGCTTCGTTTGAAAAGTCTGTGTCTCCAAATACATTAATCTATGTTTCAAATTTCTTTAAAGATGGCAATGGTTTTTTTAATCGTTGCAGTTAATAGCTTTTTAAAACGTAACAACACATTTAATTACTAGACTGCAGCAAAAAGAAAAAAAGCCTGGCATCTTCAAAGAAGTTTAAAACAGCGATTAATGTTTTTGTGCAGAATAGAAGTAGATGAGAGGAGGGTAATATGGAACACCATTTATATTTTTCAAAATAACTTTTCGTTTTTTTAATAAAAAAATTCAAAATCGTCATGAGTACATACTAAGACTAATTGTAATGAAATGTGTTTTGTAAAAAAAAATTCTATCTATTTCTAAATATTAAAAAAAAATTGCAAATGGAGGCTAATATGAAATACTCGGGTAATATGGAATAGGTGGTGTTAACTAGGGATGCACCGATAAGCGAATTGGCCGATTACCGATTAATCGGCAGTTGATAATCGGTCGATTAATCGGTGCAGCCGATTAGTAAACATGATTATTATTTTTAATCATACTAACTTCTCCATCACTTTTTTCCCTTTCACAATTTCGATTTTAGCAACAGTTACTAATTTATTTCTGACAGACGATTAATTTTTCTCTCTTATTCTAATTTTAACAAAATAATTTCAAATTTGCATCAAATTTCTTTGAGTCAATTTACATGTTGTTGCTTATAAAGTTGCATTATGTTAACCAGACATGAAAATTTAAATAAATAGGGAGGAGGCTTCGGTGAGCAGGCTAATTTAAGTTGCACTTTCAATGTAATTTTATGTGATGTAAATTTGTTTAAATAATTGATAGCCATTTAATCCAAGACTTTCATTCTTTATGAAAATTATAGTCATCTAAAAGCACTGTGTTAAGGAGAAAAATACCGATACATGAAAACAGTTGCAATATTGTTTCTATGTGTTTGCAGAAAATTACATATGTTTACTAAAACAAATTTATTTATCATAATTTCTTGTAAAATAAAAAATATTTGTACCCACCGATTAATCGGCCCAATTTTGCCGATTATAAATAATCGGCAAGATGGCCGATTATCACCGATTAATCGGTGTATCCCTAGTGTTAACCATTGAAATATTAATTAACTTCATAAAACACTGTTATCAAACCACAAATAAAAAATTATAATGAAAAAAAAAATAATAATACTTTTATGCTTAAGTATGTATCTGTAATTCGTGGTATCTGTAATATCATTTAGTGGGAATAATTTCTGTTTTGAGTCTATTTACAGAAGTCACAAATGTAATCGTCTTGCTCTGCTCCCGTGCGCTGTCAAGGTGAGCCCACCGACAACAACTTAAGCACTGAATCCGTACTTCACCTCGTTGATCTTGAAAGAATTTGACGTCGCAAAAGATACATTCAGCGTCTTTGCTTTCTTGTTGTCTTGAAATACTTAGTATCCCATAATACCCGACACGCCATCTTAGGAAATGAATATTTAAAATTATGGACCAAATATTGTAAGCTAAAAAACGACTACAGTATAAAAAAAATACAATTATTTTAGTGTAGATTACGGTTAACATCAATACTTTAAGTCATATGTATACTAACAGATTAAAAATTTGAAATCTTTCCTTCAAAATCTCTTGAGAATCAAAAACTAAACTTTTTTTGTAGCACTCTAATGGCAACAATAAGCGGCGAAGTCTTTCTGCAATGTATCATGGGAGTCTTTCTTAAGTAGTTCATGTTATTTCCACGATATTGCAGCACCGAACGGAGCAAAAACCTCGGTATTCTATATTTCGCGACTATTCCATAATACCCTCCTCTCCTCTATAAACTTTTCAGCTGGGTAAAATTCATGCCATTGTGCCTCCTCTACAAACTCTTCAGCTGGGTAAAATTCATGCCATTGTGCTCGCCTGAATTCGTCATAAATAGTTAATGTATGTATCTGCCCAAGTCTTAATAACCATGCTAATTATGAACCCCCCCTCCCCCAAGATACTCAATACAGACAAATTTGCACTATGGAAACTTTTATTCAAAATAATTACCCCAGACATTTTATTTGCGCCGAAAAAATTTGCCCTTTGACTTCTCCCCTTCCGCTAATGACCTTCTAAAGCTAAAAGCTGGATCCGCCCTTGGCGTAGGCATATTTTGCCTGTCCTGCTCAACAGCTCCATAAACAGTTATTTAGATCTAAATTATTCTAAAAAGCACTATAAAACTTTCCCCTTTTGCAAAAGATATTCAAGTCAAATTAGGGGAAGACCGCCTATATTGGACCCCCTAAGAACAGGAGGCCTGTGTCGCTCAATGTGAAGCAAAACAAAAATACAAAATAGGGCATCGTGAGCTAAATTTAATCAGGAACCGCCCTAGGAGCTTATATTTTCTAAAAATATGGAAATTATTTTTTAAAAAATTATCTTGCAAAAAGTTGCAAAAGTCCAATTTAGGAATATATGCGCCTATATTGAACCATGCGCTTCCTAAATTGGACCGTGCAAGGAAATCATAGAATAATTTATATTTGAACTATATAGCTTTTTTCCAGGATTTGCAATAGAATTTCTTTTGCTTCGGTCTCACTTAGGCAGTGTTGATAAACTCACCGATGGCATTTCATGCACTTAATCATGTTTTGCACTTTATTTCTATGGCGAATATTGCAATAACTGTTTTGTGCTGTTTCTTGCTTCTTCTTGTGACTTTTTCTGTTCTATGCTTCTTTCATACGGCGTTAGAATGATTGCTGAGATAGCCTTCCTTTTTGTTCTTTCTATTTTTTAGGTAAGATGATATGTAAGCCGGGGCTTTACAAAACCATAGTTGGAGTTGACAATCATGCTTTGATGAGAACTATCCGCTGATTCTGCAGAGCTTGTACTAATTTAAGTCGTGGCTAATTCTTGTACATAGTGTACAATAGTACAACTTACACTATTGAGAGCTATGTATTTGTTTAATGAGAACTATCCGCTGATTCTGCAGAGCTTGTA